>JBBPBR010001440.1:0-95155 GCA_037974775.1 Cicer pinnatifidum | reverse complement strand
ACACAAACAAAGTTATTGGATGCACAAGATTGGTTAAAAACCCTAATTGGACAAGAATAAGCCTAGGGAGAACGACAATGACCTAAATGTTAATCCAATGACACAACTCAACTTATTGGATGCACAATATTGGTTAAAAACCCTAATTGGACAAGAATAAGCCTAGGGAGGACGAAAATAACCTAATTGATCATCCAATGACACAAACACACCTATTGGAAGCACAAGATTGGTTAAAAACCCTAATTGGATAAGAATATGCCTAGGGAGGACGAAAATGACCTAAATGTTAATCCAGTGACACAAATGAACTTATAGGATGCACAAGATTGGTTAAAAACCCTAATTGGACAAGAATAAGCCTAGGGAAGACGAAAATGACCTAATTGATCATCCAATGACACAAACACACCTATTGGATGCACAAGATTGGTTAAAAACCCTAATTGGACAAGAATATGCCTAGGGAGGACGAAAATGACCTAAATATTAATTCAATGACACAAACAAAGTTATTGGATGCACAAGATTGGTTAAAAACCCTAATTGGACAAGAATAAGCCTAGGGAGGACGAAAATGACCTAATTGATCATCCAATGACACAAACACACCTATTGGATGCACAAGATTGGTTAAAAAACCTAATTGGACAGGAATAAGCCTAGTGAGGACGAAAATGACCTAATTGATCATCCAATGACACAAACACACCTATTGGAAGCACAAGATTGGTTAAAAACCCTAGTTGGACAAGAATATGCCTAAGGAGGACGAAAATGACCTAATTGATCATCCAATGACACAAATGAACTTATTGGATGCACAAGATTGGTTAAAAACCCTAATTGGACAAGAATAAGCATAGAAAGAACGAAAATGACCTAATTGATCATCCAATGACACAAACACACCTATTGGATGAACAAGATTGGTTAAAAACCGTAATTGGACAAGAATATGCCTAGGGAGGACGAAAATAACCTAAATGTTAATCCAATGACACAAATGAACTTATTGGATGCACAAGATTGGTTAAAAACCCTAATTGGACAAGAATAAGCCTAAGGAGGACGAAAATGACCTAAATGCTAATCCAATGACACAACTCAACTTATTGGATGCACAAGATTGGTTAAAACCCCTAATTGGGCAAGAATAAGCCTAGGGAGGACGAAAATGACCTAATTGGTCATCCAATGACACACACACTCCTATTGAATGCACAAGATTGGTTAAAAACCCTAATTGGACAAGAATATGCCTAGGGAGGACGAAAATGACCTAAATATTAATTCAATGACACAAACAAACTTATTGGATGCACAAGATTGGTTAAAAACCCTAATTGGACAAGAATAAGCCTATGGAGGAAGAAAATGACCTAATTGATCATCCAATGACACAAACACACCTATTGGATGCACAAGATTGGTTAAAAACACTAATTGGACAAGAATATGCCTAGGGAGGACGGATATGACCTAAATGTTAATCCAATGACACAAATGAACTTATTGGATGCACAAGATTGGTTAAAAACCCTAATTGGACAAGAATAAGCCTAGGGAGGACGAAACTGACCTAATTGATCATCCAATGACACAAACACACCTATTGGATGCACAAGATTGGTTAAAAACCCTAATTGGACAAGAATATTCCTAGGGAGGATGAAAATGACCTAATTGATCATCCAATGACACAAACACACCTATTGGATGCACAAGATTGGTTAAAAACCCTAATTGGACAAGAATATGCCTAGGGAGGTCGAAAATGACCTAAATATTAATTCAATGAAACAAACAAACTTATTGGATGCAAAGATTGGTTAAAAACCCTAATTGGACAAGAATAAGCCTAGGGAGGACGAAAATGACCTAATTGATCATCCAATGACACAAACACACCTATTGGATGCACAAGATTGGTTAAAAACCCTAATTGGACAAGAATATGCCTAGGGAGGACGAAAATGACCTAAATATTAATTCAATGAAACAAACAAACTTATTGGATGCACAAGATTGGTTAAAAACCCTAATTGGACAAGAATAAGCCTAGGGAGGACGAAAATGACCTAATTGATCATCCAATGACACAAACACACCTATTGGATGCACAAGATTGGTTAAAAACCCTAATTGGACAAGAATAAGCCTAGGGAGGACGAAAATGACCTAATTGATCATCCAATGGCACAAACACACCTATTGGATGCACAAGATTGGTTAAAAGCCCTAATTGGACAAGAATTTAGCCTGGGGAGGACGAAAATGGCCTAAATATTAATTCAATGAAACAAACAAACTTATTGGATGCACAAGATTGGTTAAAAACCCTAATTGGACAAGAATAAGCCTAGGGAGGACGAAAATGACCTAATTGATCATCCAATGACACAAACACACCTATTGGATGCACAAGATTGGTTAAAAACCCTAATTGGACAAGAATATGCTTAGGGATGACAAAAATGACCTAATTGTTAATCCAATGACACAAATGAACTTATTGGACGCACAAGATTGGTTAAAAACCCTAATTGAACAAGAATAAGCCTAGGGAGGACGAAAATGACCTAATTGATCATCCAATGACACAAACACACCTATTGGATGCACAAGATTGGTTAAAAACCCTAATTGGACCAGAATATGCCTAGGGAGGACGAAAATGACCTAATTGATCATCAATTGACACAAACACAGCTATTGGATGCACAAGATCGGTTAAAAACCCTAATTGGACAAGAATAAGCCTAGGGAGGACGAAAATGACCTAATTGATCATCCAATGACACAAACACACCTATTGGATGCACAAGATTGGTTAAAAACCCTAATTGGACAAGAATAAGCCTAGGGAGGACGAAAATGACCTAAATATTAATCCAATGACACAACTCAACTTATTGGATGCACAAGATTGGTTAAAAACCCTATTGGGCAAGAATAAGCCTAGGGAGGACGAAAATGACGTAATTGATCATCCAATGACACAAACACACCTATTGGATGCACAAGATTGGTTAAAAACCCTAATTGGACAAGAATAAGCCTAGGGAGGACGAAAATGACCTAATTGATCATCCAATGACACAAACACACCTATTGGATGCACAAGATTGGTTAAAAACCCTAATTGGACAAGAATATGCCTAGGGAGGACGAAAATGACCTAAATATTAATTCAATGACACAAACAACCTTATTGGATGCACAAGATTGGTTAAAAACCCTAATTGGACAAGAATAAGCCTAGGGAGGACGAAAATGACCTAATTGATCATCCAATGACACAAACACACCTATTGGATGCACAAGATTGGTTAAAAACCCTAATTGGACAAGAATATGCCTAGGGAGGACGAAAATGACCCAAATATTAATTCAATGACACAAACAAAGTTATTGGATGCACAAGATTGGTTAAAAACCCTAATTGGACAAGAATAAGCCTAGGGAGGACGAAAATGACCTAATTGATCATCCAATGACACAAACACACCTATTGGATGCACAAGATTGGTTAAAAACCCTAATTGGACAAGAATAAGCCTAGGGAGGACGAAAATGACCTAATTGATCATCCATTGCCACAAACACACCTATGGGATGCACAAGATTGGTTAAAAACCCTAATTGGACAAGAATATGCCTTGGGAGGACGAAAATGACCTAATTGGTCATCCAATGACACAAACACACCTATTGGATGCAAAAGATTGGTTAAAAACCCTAATTGGACAAGAATAAGCCTAGGGAGGACGAAAATGACCTAATTGATCATCCAATGACACAAACACACCTATTGGATGCACAAGATTGGTTAAAAACCCTAATTGGACAAGAATAAGCCTAGGGAGGACGAAAATGACCTAATTGATCATCCAATGACACAAACACACCTATTGGATGCACAAGATTGGTTAAAAACCCTAATTGGACAAGAATAAGCCTAGGGAGGACGAAAATGACCTAATTGATCATCCAATGACACAAACACATCTATTGGAAGCACAAGATTGGTTAGAAACCCTAGTTGGACAAGAATATGCCTAGGGAGGACGAAAATGACCTAATTGATCATCCAATGACACAAATGAACTTATTGGATGCACAAGATTGCTTAAAAACCCTAATTGGACAAAAATAAGCATAGAAAGGACGAAAATGACCTAATTGATCATCCAATGACACAAACACACCTATTGGATGCACAAGATTGGTTAAAAACCCTAATTGGACAAGAATAAGCCTAGGGAGGACGAAAATGACCTAATTGATCATCCAATGACACAAACACACCTATTGGATGCACAAGATTGGTTAAAAACCCTAATTGGACAAGAATAAGCCTAGGGAGGACGAAAATGACCTAATTGATCATCCAATGACACAAACACACCTATTGGATGCACAAGATTGGTTTAAAACCCTAGATGGACAAGAATATGCCTAAGGAGGACGAAAAGGACCTAATTGATCATCCAATGACACAAATGAACTTATTGCATGCACAAGATTGGTTAAAAACCCTAATTGGCCAATAATAAGCCTAGGGAGGACGAAAATGACCTAATTGATCATCCAATGACACAAACACACCTATTGGATGCACAAGATTGGTTAAAAACCCTAATTGGACAAGAATAAGCCTAGGGAGGACGAAAATGACCTAATTGATCATCCAATGACACAAACACACCTATTGGATGCACAAGATTGGTTAAAAACCCTAATTGGACAAGAATATGCCTAGGGAGGACGAAAATGACCTAAATATTAATTCCATGACACAAACAAAGTAATTGGATGCACAAGATTGGTTAAAAACCCTAATTGGACAAGGATAAGCCTAGGGAGGACGAAAATGACCTAATTGATCATCCAATGACACAAACACACCTATTGGATGCACAAGATTGGTTAAAAACCCTAATTGGACAAGAATATACCTAGGGAGGACGAAAATGACCTAAATATTAATTCAATGACACAAACAAAGTTATTGGATGCACAAGATTGGTTAAAAACCCTAATTGGACAAGAATAAGCCTAGGGAGAACGAAAATGACCTAAATGTTAATCCAATGACACAACTCAACTTATTGGATGCACAAGATTGGTTAAAAACCCTAATTGGACAAGAATAAGCCTAGGGAAGACGAAAATAACCTAATTGATCATCCAATGACACAAACACACCTATTGGAAGCACAAGATTGGTTAAAAACCATAATTGGAAAAGAATATGCCTAGGGAGGACGAAAATGACCTAAATGTTAATCCAGTGACACAAATGAACTTATTGGATGCACAAGATTGGTTAAAAACCCTAATTGGACAAGAATATTCCTAGGGAGGACGAAAATGACCTAAATATTAATTCAATGACACAAACAAAGTTATTGGATGCACAAGATTGGTGAAAAACCGTAATTGGACAAGAATAAGCCTAGGGAGGACGAAAATGACCTAATTGATCATCCAATGACACAAACACACCTATTGGATGCACAAGAATGGTTAAAAACCCTAATTGGACAAGAATATGCCTAGGGAGGACGAAAATGACCTAAATATTAATTCAATGGCACAAACAAAGTTATTGGATGCACAAGATTGGTGAAAAACCGTAATTGGACAAGAATAAGCCTAGGGAGGACGAAAATGACCTAATTGATCATCCAATGACACAAACACACCTATTGGATGCACAAGATTGGTTAAAAACCCTAATTGGACAAGAATATGCCTAGGGAGGACAAAAATGACCTAAATATTAATTCAATGACACAAACAAAGTTATTGGATGCACAAGATTGGTTAAAAACCCTAATTGGACAAGAATAAGCCTAGGGAGAACGACAATGACCTAAATGTTAATCCAATGACACAACTCAACTTATTGGATGCACAATATTGGTTAAAAACCCTAATTGGACAAGAATAAGCCTAGGGAGGACGAAAATAACCTAATTGATCATCCAATGACACAAACACACCTATTGGATGCACAAGATTGGTTAAAAACCCTAATTGGACAAGAATATGCCTACGGAGGCCGAAAATGACCTAAATGTAAATCCAATGACAGAAATGAACTTATTGGATGCACAAGATTGGTTAAAAACCCTAATTGGACAAGAATAAGCCTAGGGAGGACGAAAATAACCTAATTGATCATCCAATGACACATACACACCTATTAGATGCACAAGATTGGTTAAAAACCCTAATTGGACAAGAATATGCCTAGGGAGGACGAAAATGACCTAAATATTAATTCAATGACACAAACAAAGTTATTGGATGCACAAGATTGGTTAAAAACCCTAATTGGACAAGAATAAGCCTAGGGAGGACCAAAATGACCTAATTGATCATCCAATGACACAAACACACCTATTGGAAGCACAAGATTGGTTAAAAACCCTAATTGGACAAGAATATGCATAGGAAGGACGAAAATGACCTAAATGTTAATCCAATGACACAAATGAACTTATTGGATGCAAAAGATTGGTTAAAAACCCTAATTGGACAAGAATAAGCCTAGGGAGGGCGAAAATGACCTAATTAATCATCCAATGACAAAAACACACCTATTGGATGCACAAGATTGGTTAAAAACCCTAATTGGACAAGAATATGCCTAGGGAGGACGAAAATGACCTAAATATTAATTCAATGACACAAACAAAGTTATTGGATGCACAAGATTGGTTAAAAACCCTAATTGGACAAGAATAAGCCTAGGGAGGACGAAAATGACCTAATTGATCATCCAATGACACAAACACACCTATTGGATGCACAAGATTGGTTAAAAAACCTAATTGGACAGGAATAAGCCTAGTGAGGACGAAAATGACCTAATTGATCATCCAATGACACAAACACACCTATTGGAAGCACAAGATTGGTTAAAAACCCTAGTTGGACAAGAATATGCCTAAGGAGGACGAAAATGACCTAATTGATCATCCAATGACACAAATGAACTTATTGGATGCACAAGATTGGTTAAAAACCCTAATTGGACAAGAATAAGCATAGAAAGAACGAAAATGACCTAATTGATCATCCAATGACACAAACACACCTATTGGATGAACAAGATTGGTTAAAAACCGTAATTGGACAAGAATATGCCTAGGGAGGACGAAAATAACCTAAATGTTAATCCAATGACACAAATGAACTTATTGGATGCACAAGATTGGTTAAAAACCCTAATTGGACAAGAATAAGCCTAAGGAGGACGAAAATGACCTAAATGCTAATCCAATGACACAACTCAACTTATTGGATGCACAAGATTGGTTAAAACCCCTAATTGGGCAAGAATAAGCCTAGGGAGGACGAAAATGACCTAATTGGTCATCCAATGACACACACACTCCTATTGAATGCACAAGATTGGTTAAAAACCCTAATTGGACAAGAATATGCCTAGGGAGGACGAAAATGACCTAAATATTAATTCAATGACACAAACAAACTTATTGGATGCACAAGATTGGTTAAAAACCCTAATTGGACAAGAATAAGCCTATGGAGGAAGAAAATGACCTAATTGATCATCCAATGACACAAACACACCTATTGGATGCACAAGATTGGTTAAAAACACTAATTGGACAAGAATATGCCTAGGGAGGACGGATATGACCTAAATGTTAATCCAATGACACAAATGAACTTATTGGATGCACAAGATTGGTTAAAAACCCTAATTGGACAAGAATAAGCCTAGGGAGGACGAAAATGACCTAATTGATCATCCTATGACACAAACACACCTATTGGATGCACAAGATTGGTTAAAAACCCTAATTGGACAAGAATATGCCTAGGGAGGACCAAAATGACCTAAATATTAATTCAATGACACAAACAAAGTTATTGGATGCACAAGATTGGTTAAAAACCCTAATTGGACAAGAATAAGCCTAGGGAGGACGAAAATGACCTAATTGATCATCCAATGACACAAACACACCTATTGGATGCACAAGATTGGTTAAAAACCCTAATTGGACAAGAATATGCCTAGGGAGGACGAAAATGACCTAAATATTAATTCAATGACACAAACAAAGTTATTGGATGCACAAGATTGGTTAAAAACCCTATTTGGACAAGAATAAGACTAGGGAGGATGAAAATGACCTAATTGATCATCCAATGACACAAACACACCTATTGGATGCACAAGATTGGTTAAAAACCCTAATTGGACAAGAATATGCCTAGGGAGGATGAAAATGACCTAAATATTAATTCAATCACACAAACAAAGTTATTGGATGCACAAGATTGGTTAAAAACCCTAATTGGACAAGAATAAGCCTAGGGAGGACGAAAATGACCTAATTGATCATCCAATGACACAAACACACCTATTGGATGCACAAGATTGGTTAAAAACCCTAATTGGACAAGAATTAGCCTAGGGAGGACGAAAATGACCTAATTGATCATCCAATGACACAAATAAACTTATTGGATGCACAAGATTGGTTAAAAACCCTAATTGGACAAGAATAAGCCTAGGGAGGACGAAAATGACCTAATTGATCATCCAATGACACAAACACACCTATTGGATGCACAAGATTGGTTAAAAATCCTAATTGGACAAGAATATGCCTAGGGAGGACGAAACTGACCTAAATTGATCATCCAATGACACAAATGAACTTATTGGATGCACAAGATTGGTTAAAAACCCTAATTGGACAAGAATAAGCCTAGGGAGGACGAAAATGACCTAATTGATCATCCAATGACACAAACACACCTATTGGATGCACAAGATTGGTTAAAAACCCTAATTGGACAAGAATATGCCTAGGGAGGACGAAAATGACCTAAATATTAATTCAATGACACAAACAAAGTTATTGGATGCACAAGATTGGTTAAAAACCCTAATTGGACAAGAATAAGCCTAGGGCGGACGAAAATGACCTAATTGATCATCCAATGACACAAACACACCTATTGGATGCACAAGATTGGTTAAAAACCCTAATTGGACAAGAATAAGCCAAGGGAGGACGAAAATGACCTAATTGATCATCCAATGACACAAACACACCTATTGGATGCACAAGATTGGTTAAAAACCCTAATCGGACAAGAATATGTCTAGGTAGGACGAAAATGACCTAATTGATCATCCAATGACACAAACACACCTATTGGATCCACAAGATTGGTTAAAAACTCTAATTGGACAAGAATAAGCCTAGGGAGGACGAAAATGACCTAAATGTTAATCCAATGACACAACTCAACTTATTGGATGCACAAGATTGGTTAAAAACCCTAATTGGACAAGAATAAGCCTATGGAGGACGAAAATGACCTAATTGATCATCCAATGACACAAACACACCTATTGGATGTACAAGATTGGTTAAAACCCTAATTGGACAAGAATAAGCCTTGGGAGGACGAAAGTGACCTAAATGTTAATCCAATGACACAACTCAACTTATTGGATGCACAAGATTGGTTAAAAACCCTAATTGGACAAGAATAAGCCTAGGGAGGACGAAAATGACCTAATTGATCATCCAATGACACAAACACACCTATTGGATGCACAAGATTGGTTAAAAACCCTAATTGGACAAGAGTATGCCTAGGGAGGATGAAAATGACCTAAATATTAATTCAATGACACAAACAAACTTATCGGATGCACAACATTGGTTAAAAACCTTAATTGGACAAGAATAAGCCTAGGGACGACGAAAATGACCTAATTGATCAACCAATGACACAAACACACCTATTAGATGCACAAGATTTGTTAAAAACCCTAATTGGACAAGAATAAGCCTAGGGAGGACGAAAATGACCTAATTGATCATCCAATGACACAAACACACCTATTGGATGCACAAGATTGGTTAAAAACCCTAATTGGACAAGAATATGCCAAGGGAGGACGTAAATGACCTATTTGAGCATCCAATGACACAACCACACCTATTGGATGCACAAGATTGGTTAAAAACCCTAATTGGACAAGAATATGCCTAGGGAGGACGAAAATGACCTAAATATTAATTCAATGACACAAACAAACTTATCGGATGCACAAAATTGGTTAAAAACCCTAATTGGACAAGAATAAGCCTAGGGAGGACGAAAATGACCTAATTGATCATCCAATGACACAAACACACCTATTGGATGCACAAGATTGGTTAAAAACCCTAATTGAACAAGAATATGCCAAGGGAGGACGAAAATGACCTAAATGTTAATCCAATGACACAAATGAACTTATTGGATGCACAAGATTGGTTAAAAACCCTAATTGGACAAGAATAAGCCTAGGGAGGACGAAAATGACCTAATTGATCATCCAATGACACAAACACACCTATTGGATGCACAAGATTGGTTAAAAACCCTAATTGGACAAGAATATGCCTAGGGAGGACGAAAATGACCTAAATATTAATTCAATGAAACAAACAAACTTATTAGATGCACAAGATTGGTTAAAAACCCTAATTGGACAAGAATATGCCTAGGGAGGACGAAAATGACCTAATTGATCATCCAATGACACAAACACACCTATTGGATGCACAAGATTGGTTAAAAACCCTAATTGGACAAGAATAAGCCTAGGGAAGACGAAAATGACCTAATTCATCATCCAATGACACAAACACACCTATTGGATGCATAAGATTGGTTAAAAACCATAATTGGACAAGAATAAGCCTAGGGAGGACGAAAATGACCTAATTGATCATCCAATAACACAAACACACCTATTGGATGCACAAGATTGGTTAAGAACCCTAATTGGACAAGAATATGCCTAGGGAGGACGAAAATGACCTAAATATTAATTCAATGACACAAACAAACTTATTGGATGCACAAGATTGGTTAAAAACCCTAATTGGACAAGAATAAGCCTAGGGAGAACGAAAATGAGCTAGTTGATCATCCAATGACACAAACACACCTATTGGATGCACAAGATAGGTTAAAAACCCTAGTTGGACAAGAACATGCCTAGGGAGGACGAAATGACCTAATGGATCATCCAATGACACTAATGAACTTATTGGATGCACAAGATTAGTTAAAAACCCTAATTGGACAAGAATAAGCCTAGGGAGGACGAAAATGACCTAATTGATCATCCAATGACACAAACACACCTATTGGATGCACAAGATTGGTTAAAAACCCTAATTGGACAAGAATAAGCCTAGGGAGGACGAAAATGACCTAATTGATCATCCAATGACACAAACACACCTATTGGATGCACAAGATTGGTTAAAAACCCTAATTGGCCAAGAATATGCCTAGGGAGGACGAAAATGACCTAAATATTAATTCAATGACACAAAAAAACTTATTGGATGCACAAGATTGGTTAAAAACCCTAATTGGACAAGAATAAGCCTAGGGAGGTCGAAAATGACCTAATTGATCATCCAATGACACAAACACACCTATTGGATGCACAAGATTGGTTAAAAACCCTAATTGGACAAGAATAAGCCTAGGGAGAACGAAAATAACCTAAATGTTAATCCAATGACACAACTCAACTTATTGGATGCACAAGATTGGTTAAAAACCCTAATTGGACAAGAAAAAGCCTAGGGAGGACAAAAATGACCTAATTGATCATCCAATGACACTAATGAACTTATTGAATACACAAGATTGATTAAAAACCCTAATTGGACAAGAATAAGCCTAGGGAGGACGAAAATGACCTAATTGATCATCCAATGACACAAACACACCTATTGGATGCACAAGATTGGTTAAAAACCCTAATTGGACAAGAATATGCCTAGGGAGGACAAAAATGACCTAAATTGATCATCCAATGACACAAACACACTTATTGGATGCACAAGATTGGTTAAAAACCCTAATTGGACAAGAATATGCCTAGGGTGGACGAAAATGACCAAATTGATAATCCAATGACACAAACACACCTATTGGATGCACAAGATTGTTTAAAAACCATAACTGGACAAGAATAAGCCTAGGGAGGACGAAAATGACGTAATTGATCATCCAATGACACAAACACACCTATTGGATGCACAAGATTGGTTAAAAACCCTAATTGGACAAGAATATGCCTAGGGAGGACGAAAATGACCTAAATATTAATTCAATGACACAAACAAACTTATCGGATGCACAAGATTGGTTAAAAACCCTAATTGGACAAGAATAAGCCTATGGAGGACGAAAATGACCTAATTGATCATCCAATGACACAAACACACCTATTGGATGCACAAGATTGGTTAAAAACCCAAATTGGACAAGAATAAGCCTAGGGAGGACGAAAATGACCTAATTGATCATCCAATGACACAAACACACCTATTGGATGCACAAGATTGGTTAAAAACCCTAATTGGACAAGAATATGCCTAGGGAGGACGAAAATGACCTAAATATTAATTCAATGACACAAACAAAGTTATTGGATGCACAAGATTGGTTAAAAACCCTAATTGGACAAGAACAAGACTAGGGAGGAGGAAAATGACCTAATTGATCATCCAATGACACAAACACACCTATTGGATGCACAAGATTGGTTAAAAACCCTAATTGGACAAGAATATGCCTAGGGAGGACGAAAATGACCTAAATATTAATTCAATGACACAAACAAAGTTATTGGATGCACAAGATTGGTTAAAAACCCTAATTGGACAAGAATAAGACTAGGGAGGACGAAAATGACCTAATTGATCATCCAATGACACAAACACACCTATTGGAAGCACAAGATTGGTTAAAATCCCTATTTGGACAAGAATATGCCTAGGGAGGACGAAAATGACCTAAATGTTAATCCAATGACACAAATGAACTTATTGGATGCACAAGATTGGTTAAAAACCCTAATTGGACAAGAATAAGCCTAGGGAGGACGAAAATGACCTAATTGATCATCCAATGACACAAACACACCTATTGGATGCACAAGATTGGTTAAAAACCATAATTGGACAAGAATATGCCTAGGGAGGACGAAAATGACCTAATTGATCATCCAATGACACAAATGAACTTATTGGATGCACAAGATTGGTTAAAAACCCTAATAGGACAAGAATATGCCTAGGGAGGACGAAAATGAACTAAATATTATTTCAATGACACAAACAAAGTTATTGGATGCACAAGATTGGTTAAAAACCCTAATTGGACAAGAATAAGCCTAGGGAGGACGAAAATGACCTAATTGATCATCCAATGACACAAACACACCTATTGGATGCACAAGATTGGTTAAAAACCCTAATTGGACAAGAATATGCCTAGGGAGGACGAAAATGACCTAAATATTAATTCAATGAAACAAACAAACTTATTAGATGCACAAGATTGGTTAAAAACCCTAATTGGACAAGAATATGCCTAGGGAGGACGAAAATGACCTAATTGATCATCCAATGACACAAACACACCTATTGGATGCACAAGATTGGTTAAAAACCCTAATCAGACAAGAATATGCCTAGGGAGGACGAAAATGACCTAATTGATCATCCAATGACACAAACACACCTATTGGATGCACAAGATTGGTTAAAAACCCTAATTGGACAAGAATAAGCCTAGGGAGGACGAAAACGACCTAATTTATCATCCAATGACACAAACACAGCTATTGGATGCACAAGATTGGTTAAAAACCCTAATTGGACAAGAATATGCCTAGGAAGGACGAAAATGACCTAATTGATAATCCAATGACACAAACACACCTATTGGATGCACAAGATTGTTTAAAAACCCTAATTGGACAAGAATAAGCCTACGGAGGACGAAAATGACCTAATTGATCATCCAATGACACAAACACACCTATTGGATGCACAAGATTGGTTAAAAACCCTAATTGGTCAAGAATAAGCCTAGGGAGGACGAAAACGACCTAATTTATCATCCAATGACACAAACACAGCTATTGGATGCACAAGATTGGTTAAAAACCGTAATTGGACAAGAATATGCCTAGGGAGGACGAAAATGACCTAAATGTTAATCCAATGACACAAATGAACTTATTGGATGCACAAGATTGGTTAAAAACCCTAATTGGACAAGAATAAGCCTAGGGAGGACGAAAATGACCTAATTGATCATCCAATGACACAAACACACCTACTGGATAAACAAGATTGGTTAAAAACCTTAATTGGACAAGAATATGCCTAGGGAGGACGAAAATGACCTAAATATTAATTCAATGACACAAACAAAGTTATTGGATGCACAACATTGGTTAAAAACCCTAATTGGACAAGAATAAGCCTAGGGAGGACGAAAATGACCTAATTTATCATTCAATGACACAAACACAGCTATTGGATGCACAAAATTGGTTAAAAACCCTAATTGGACAAGAATATGCCTAGGGAGGACGAAAATGACCTAATTGATAATCCAATGACACAAACACACCTATTGGATGCACAAGATTGTTTAAAAACCATAACTGGACAAGAATAAGCCTAGGGAGGACGAAAATGACCTAATTGATCATCCAATGACACAAACACACCTATTGGATGCACAAGATTGGTTAAAAACCCTAATTGGACAAGAATATGCCTAGGGAGGACGAAAATGACCTAAATATTAATTCAATGACACAAACAAACTTATCGGATGCACAAGATTGGTTAAAAACCCTAATTGGACAAAAATAAGCCTAGGGAGGACGAAAATGACCTAATTGATCATCCAATGACACAAACACACCTATTGGATGCACAAGATCGGTTAAAAACCCTAATTGAACAAGAATAAGCCTAGGGAGGACGAATATGACCTAAATATTAATCCAATGACACAAATGAACTTATTGGATGCACAAGATTGGTTAAAAACCCTAATTGGACAAGAATAAGCCTAGGGAGGACGAAAATGACCTAAATGTTAATCCAATGACACAACTCAACTTATTGGATGCACAAGATTGGTTAAAAACCCTAATTGGACAAGAATAAGCCTATGGAGGACGTAAATGACCTAATTGATCATCCAATGACACAAACACACCTATTGGATGCACAAGATTGGTTAAAAACCCTAATTGGACAAGAATATGCCTAGGGAGGACGAAAATGACCTAAATATTAATTTAATGACACAAACAAACTTCTCGGATGCACAAGATTGGTTAAAAACCCTAATTGGACAAGAATAAGCCTAGGGAGGACGAAAATGACCTAATTGATCATCCAATGACACAAACACACCTATTGGATGGACAAGATTGGTCTAAAACTCTAATTGGACAAGAATATGCCTAGGGAGGACGAAAATGACCTAAATGTTAATCCAATGACACAAATGAACTTATTGGATGCACAAGATTGGTTAAAAACCCTAATTGGACAAGAATAAGCCTAGGGAGGACGAAAATGACCTAATTGATCATCCAATGACACAAACACACCTATTGGATGCACAAGATTGGTTAAAAACCCTAATTGGACAAGAATATGCCTAGGGAGGACGAAAATGACCTAAATATTAATTCAATGACACAAACAAAGTTATTGGAAGCACAAGATTGGATAAAAACCCTAATTGGACAAGAATAAGCATAGGGAGGACGAAAATGACCTAATTGATCATCCAATGACACAAACACACCTATTGGATGCACAAGATTGGTTAAAAACCCTAATTGGACAAGAATAAGCCTAGGGAGGACAAAAATGACCTAATTGATCATCCAATGACACAAACACACCTATTGGATGCACAAGATTGGTTTAAAACCCTAGTTGGAGAAGAATATGCCAAGGGAGGACGAAAATAACCTAATTGATCATCCAATGACACAAATGAACTTATTGGATGCACAAGATTGGTTAAAAACCCTAATTGGACAAGAATAAGCCTAGGGAGGACGAAAATGACCTAATTGATCATCCAATGACACAAACACACCTATTGGATGCACAAGATTGGTTAAAAACCCTAATTGGACAAGAATAAACCTAGGGAGGACGAAAATGGCCTAATTGATCATCCAATGACACAAACACACCTATTGGATGCACAAGATTGGTTAAAAACCCTAATTGGACAAGAATATGCCTAGGGAGGACGAAAATGACCTAAATATTAATTCAATGACACAAACAAAGTTATTGGATGCACAAGATTGGTTAAAAACCCTAATTGGACAAGAATAAGCCTAGGGATGACGAAAATGACCTAATTGATCATCCAATGACACAAACACACCTATTGGAAGCACATAATTGGTTAAAATCCCTAATTGGACAAGAATATGCCTAGGGAGGACGAAAATGACCTAAATGTTAATCCAATGACACAAATGAACTTATTGGATGCACAAGATTGGTTAAAAACCCTAATTGGACAAGAATAAGCCTAGGGAGGACGAAAATGACCTAATTGATCATCCAATGACACAAACACACCTATTGGATGCACAAGATTGGT
Source organism: Cicer pinnatifidum (assembly GCA_037974775.1). Lineage (NCBI taxonomy): Eukaryota > Viridiplantae > Streptophyta > Magnoliopsida > Fabales > Fabaceae > Cicer > Cicer pinnatifidum. Next base: position 78,622 of record JBBPBR010001440.1, on the reverse strand, counting down.
TAAAAACCCTAATTGGACAAGAATAAGCCTAGGGAGGACGAAAATGACCAAATTGATCATCCATTGCCACAAACACACCTATTGGATGCACAAGATCGGTTAAAAACCCTAATTGGACAAGAATATGCCTAGGGAGGACGAAAATGACCTAATTGATCATCCAATGACACAAACACACCTATTGGATGCAAAAGATTGGGTAAAAACCCTAATTGGACAAGAATATGCCTAGGGAGGACGAAAATGAATTAAATATTAATTCAATGACATAAACAAACTTGTTGGATGCACAAGATTGGTTAAAAACCCTAATTGGACAAGAATAAGCCTATGGAGGACGAAAATGACCTAATTGATCATCCAATGACACAAACACACCTATTGGATGCACAAGATTGGTTAAAAACACTAATTGGACAAGAATATGCCTAGGGAGGAAGGATATGACCTAAATGTTAATCCAATGACACAAATGAACTTATTGGATGCACAAGATTGGTTAAAAACCCTAATTGGACAAGAATAAGCCTAGGGAGAACGAAAATGACCTAAATGTTAATCCAATGACACAACTCAACTTATTAAATGCACAAGATTGGTTAAAAACCCTAATTGGACAAGAATATGCCTAGGGAGGACGAAAATGACCTAAATGTTAATCCAATGACACAAATGAACTTATTGGATGCACAAGATTGGTTAAAAACCCTAATTGGACAAGAATAAGCCTAGGGAGGACGAAAATGACCTAATTGATCATCCAATGACACAAACACACCTATTGGATGCACAAGATTGGTTAAAAACCCTAATTGGACAAGAATAAGCCTAGGGAGGACGAAAATGACCAAATTGATCATCCATTGCCACAAACACACCTATTGGATGCACAAGATCGGTTAAAAACCCTAATTGGACAAGAATATGCCTAGGGAGGACGAAAATGACCTAATTGATCATCCAATGACACAAACACACCTATTGGATGCAAAAGATTGGGTAAAAACCCTAATTGGACAAGAATATGCCTAGGGAGGACGAAAATGAATTAAATATTAATTCAATGACATAAACAAACTTGTTGGATGCACAAGATTGGTTAAAAACCCTAATTGGACAAGAATAAGCCTATGGAGGACGAAAATGACCTAATTGATCATCCAATGACACAAACACACCTATTGGATGCACAAGATTGGTTAAAAACCCTAGTTGGACAAGAACATGCCTAGGGAGGAAGAAAATGACCTAATTGATCATCCAATGACACTAATGAACTTGTTGGATGCACAAGATTGGTTAAAAACCCTAATTGGACAAGAATAAGCCTAGGGAGGACGAAAATGACCTAATTGATCATCCAATGACACAAACACACCTATTGGATGCACAAGATTGGTTAAAAACCCTAATTGGACAAGAATATGCCTAGGGAGGACGAAAATGACCTAAATATTAATTCAATGACACAAACAAAGTTATTGGATGCACAAGATTGATTAAAAACCCTAATTTGACAAGAATAAGTCTAGGTAGGACGAAAATGACCTAATTGATCATCCAATGACACAAACACACCTATTGGATGCACAAGATTGGTTAAAAACCCTAATTGGACATGAATAAGCCTAGGGACGACGAAAACGACCTAATTGATCATCCATTGACACAAACACACCTATTGGATGAACAAGATTGGTTAAAAACCCTAATTGGACAAGAATAAGCCTAGGGAGGACGAAAATGACCTAATTGATCATCCAATGACACAAACACACCTATTGGATGCACAAGATTGGTTAAAAACCCTAATTGGACAAGAATATGCCTAGGGAGGACGAAAATGACCTAAATATTAATTCAATGACACAAACAAAGTTATTGGATGCACAAGATTGGTTAAAAACCCTAATTGGACAAGAATAAGCCTAGGGAGGACGAAAATGACCTAATTGATCATCCAATGACACAAACACACCTATTGGATGCACAAGATTGGTTAAAAACCCTAATTGGACAAGAATATGCCTAGGGAGGACGAAAATGACCTAAATATTAATTCAATGACACAAACAAAGTTATTGGATGCACAAGATTGGTGAAAAACCCTAATTGGACAAGAATAAGCCTAGGGGGAACGAAAATGACCTAATTGATCATCCAATGACACAAACACACCTATTGGATGCACAAGATTGGTTAAAAACCCTAATTGGACAAGAATATGCCTAGGGAGGACGAAAATGACCTAAATATTAATTCAATGACACAAACAAAGTTATTGGATGCACAAGATTGGTTAAAAACCCTAATTGGACAAGAATAAGCCTAGGGAGGACGAAAATGACCTAATTGATCATCCAATGACACAAACACACCTATTGGATGCACAAGATTGGTTAAAAACCCTAATTGGACAAGAATATGCCTAATGAGGACGAAAATGACCTAAATATTAATTCAACGACACAAACAAAGTTATTGGATGCACAAGATTGGTTAAAAACCCTAATTGGACAAGAATAAGCCTAGGGAGGACGAAAATGACCTAATTGATCATCCAATGACACAAACACACCTATTGGATGCACAAGATTGGTTAAAAACCCTAATTGGACAAGAATAAGCCTAGGGAGGACAACAATGACCTAATTGATCATCCAATGACACAAACACACCTATTGGATGCACAAGAATGGTTAAAAACCCTAATTGGACAAGAATAAGCCTAGGGAGGACGAAAATGACCTAATTGATCATCCAATGACACAAACACACCTATTGGATGCACAAGATTGGTTAAAAACCCTAATTGGACAAGAATAAGCCTAGGGAGGACGAAAATGACCTAATTGATCATCCAATGACACAAACACACCTATTGGATGCACAAGATTGGTTAAAAACCCTAATTGGACAAGAATATGCCTAGGGAGGACGAAAATGACCTAAATGTTAATCCAATGACACAACTCAACTTATTGGATGCAGAAGATTGGTTAAAATCCCTAATCGGACAAGAATAAGCCTAGGGAGGACGAAAATGACCTAATTGATCATCCAATGACACAAACACACCTATTGGATGCACAAGATTGGTTAAAAACCCTAATTGGACAAGAATATGCCTAGGGAGGACGAAAATGACCTAAATTTTATTCCAATGACACAAATGAACTTATTGGATGCACAAGATTGGTTAAAAACCCTAATTGGACAAGAATAAGCCTAGGGAGGACGAAAATGACCTAATTGATCATCCAATGACACAAACACACCTATTGGATGCACAAGATTGGTTAAAAACCCTAATTCGACAAGAATATGCCTAGGGAGGACGAAAATGACCAAATTGATCATCCAATGACACAAACACACCTATTGGATGCACAAGATTGGTTAAAAACCCTAATTGGACAAGAATATGCCTAGGGAGGACGAAAATGACCTGATTGATCATCCAATGACACAAACACACCTATTGGATGCACAAGATTGGTTAAAAACCCTAATTGGACAAGAATAAGCCTAGGGAGGACAAAAATGACCTAATTGATCATCCAATGACACAAACACACCTATTGGATACACAAGATTGGTTAAAAACCCTAATTGGACAAGAATATGCCTAGGGAGGATGAAAATGACCTAAATGTTAATCCAATGACACAAATGAACTTATTGGATGCACAAGATTGGTTAAAAACCCTAATTGGACAAGAATAAGCCTAGGGAGGACGAAAATGACCTAATTGATCATCCAATGACACAAACACAGCTATTGGATACACAAGATTGGTTAAAAACCCTAATTGGACAAGAATATGCCTAGGGAGGATGAAAATGACTTAAATGTTAATCCAATGACACAAATGAACTTATTGGATGCACAAGATTGGTTAAAAACCCTAATTGGACAAGAATAAGCCTAGGGAGGACGAAAATGACCTAAATGTTAATCCAATGAAACAACTCAACTTATTGGATGCACAAGATTGGTTAAAAACCCTAATTGGACAAGAATAAGCCTAGGGAAGGACGAAAATGACCTAATTGATCATCAAATGACACAAACACACCTATTGGATGCACAAGATTGGTTAAAAACCCTAATTGGACAAGAATATGCCTAGGGAGGACGAAAATGACCTAAATATTAATTCAATGACACAAACAAAGTTATTGGATGCACAAGATTGGTTAAAAACCCTAATTGGAAAAGATTAAGCCTAGGGAGGACGAAAATGACCTAATTGACCATCCAATGACACAAACACACTTATTGGATGCACAAGATTGGTTAAAAACCCTAATTGGACAAGAATAAGCCTAGGGAGGACTTAAATGACCTAAATATTAATTCAATGACACAAACAAAGTTATTGGATGCACAAGATTGGTTTAAAACCCTAATTGGACAAGAATAAGCCTAGGGAGGACGAAAATGACCTAATTGATCATCCAATGACACAAACACACCTATTGGATACACAAGATTGGTTAAAAACCCTAATTGGACAAGAATATGCCTAGGGAGGACGAAAATGACCTAAATATTAATTAAATGAGACAAACAAAGTTATTGGATGCACAAGATTGTTTAAAAACCCTAATTGGACACGAATAAGCCTAGGGAGGACGAAAATGACCTAATTGATCATCCAATGACACAAACACACCTATTGGATGCACAAGATTGGTTAAAAACCCTAATTGGACAAGAATATGCCTAGGGAGGACGAAAATGACCTAAATGTAAATCCAATGACACAAATGAACTTATTGGATGCACAGGATTGGTTAAAAACCCTAATTGGACAAGAATAAGCCTAGGCAGGACGAAAATGACCTAATTGATCATCCAATGACACAAACACACCTATTGGATGCACAAGATTGGTTAAAAACCCTAATTGGACAAGAATATGCCTAGGGAGGACGAAAATGACCTAAATGTAAATCCAATGACACAAATGAACTTATTGGATGCACAAGATTGGTTAAAAACCCTAATTGGACAATAATAAGCCTAGGGAGGAGGAAATGACCTAATTGATCATCCAATGACACAACTCAACTTATTGGATGCACAAGCTTGGTTAAAACCCCTAATTGAACAAGAATAAGCCTTGGGAGGACGAAAATGACCTAATAGATCATCCAATGACACAAACACACTTATTGGATGCACAAGATTGGTTAAAAAAACTAATTGGACAAGAATCAGCCTAGGGAGGACGAAAATGACCTAATTGATCATCCAATGACACAAACACACCTATTGGATGCACAAGATTGGTTAAAAACCCTAATTGGACAAGAATATGCCTAGGGAGGACGAAAATGACCTAAATGTAAATCCAATGACACAAATGAACTTATTGGATGCACAAGATTGGTTAAAAACCCTAATTGGACAAGAATAAGCCTAGGGAGAACGAAAAAGACCTAATTGATCATCCAATGACTCAAACACACCTATTGGAAGCACAAGATTGGTTAAAAACCCTAATTGGACAAGAATATGCCTAGGGAGGACGAAAATGACCTAAATGTTAATCCAATGACACAAATGAACTTATTGGATGCACAAGATTGGTTAAAAACCCTAGTTGGACAAGAATAAGCCTAGGGAGCACGAAAATGACCTAATTGATCATCCAATGACACAAAAACACCTATTGGATGCACAAGATTGGTTAAAAACCCTAATTGGACAAGAATATGCCTAGGGAGGACGAAAATGACCTAAATGTTAATCCAATGACACAAATGAACTTATTGGATGCACAAGATTGGTTAAAAACCCTAATTGGACAAGAATAAGCCTAGGGAGAACGAAAAAGACTTAATTGATCATCCAATGACTCAAACACACCTATTGGAAGACCAAGATTTGTTAAAAACCCTAATTGGACAAGAATATGCCTAGGGAGGACGAAAATGACCTAAATGTTAATCCAATGACACAAATGAACTTATTGGATGCACAAGATTGGTTAAAAAACCTAATTGGACAAGAATAAGCCTAGTGAGGACGAAAATGACCTAATTGATCATCCAATGACACAAACACACCTATTGGAAGCACAAGATTGGTTAAAAACCCTAGTTGGACAAGAATATGCCTAGGGAGGACGAAAATGACCTAATTGATCATCCAATGACACAAATGAACTTATTGGATGCACAAGATTGGTTAAAAACCCTAATTGGACAAGAATAAGCGTAGAAAGAACGAAAATGACCTAATTGATCATCCAATGACACAAACACACCTATTGGAAGCACAAGATTGGTTAAAAACCGTAATTGGACAAGAATATGCCTAGGGACGACGAAAATAACCTAAATGTTAATCCAATGACACAAATGAACTTATTCGATGCACAAGATTGGTTAAAAACCCTAATTGGACAAGAATAAGCCTAAGGAGGACGAAAATGACCTAAATGCTAATCCAATGACACAACTCAACTTATTGGATGCACAAGATTTGTTAAAACCCCTAATTGGGCAAGAATAAGCCTAGGGAGGACGAAAATGACCTAATTGATCATCCAATGACACAAACACTCCTATTGAATGCACAAGATTGGTTAAAAACCCTAATTGGACAAGATTATGCCTAGGGAGGACGAAAATGACCTAAATATTAATTCAATGACACAAACAAACTTATTGGATGCACAAGATTGGTTAAAAACCCTAATTGGACAAGAATAAGCCTATGGAGGAAGAAAATGACCTAATTGATCATCCAATGACACAAACACACCTATTGGATGCACAAGATTGGTTAAAAACACTAATTGGACAAGAATATGCCTAGGGAGGACGGATATGACCTAAATGTTAATCCAATGACACAAATGAACTTATTGGATGCACAAGATTGGTTAAAAACCATAATTGGACAAGAATAAGCCTAGGGAGAACGAAAATGACCTAAATGTTAATCCAATGAAAAAAATGAACTTATTGGATGCACAAGATTGGTTAAAAACCCTAATTGGACAAGAATAAGCCTAGGGAGAACGAAAATGACCAAAATGTTAATCCATTGACACAACTCAACTTATTGGATGCACAAGATTGGTTAAAAACCCTAATTGGACAAGAATATGCCTAGGGAGGACGAAAATGACCTAAATGTTAATCCAATGACACAAATGAACTTATTGGATGCACAAGATTGGTTAAAAACCCTAATTGGACAAGAATAAGCCTAGGGAGAACGAAAAAGACCTAATTGATCATCCAATGACTCAAACACACCTATTGGAAGCACAAGATTTGTTAAAAACCCTAATTGGACAAGAATATGCCTAGGGAGGACGAAAATGACCTAAATGTTAATCCAATGACACAAATGAACTTATTGGATGCACAAGATTGGTTAAAAACCCTAGATGGACAAGAATAAGCCAAGGGAGCACGAAAATGACCTAATTGATCATCCAATGACACAAAAACACCTATTGGATGCACAAGATTGGTTAAAAACCCTAATTGGACAAGAATATGCCTAGGGAAGACGAAAATGACCTAAATATTAATTCAATGACACAAACAAAGTTATTGGATGCACAAGATTGGTTAAAAACCCTAATTGGACAAGAATAAGCTTAGGGAGGACGAAAATGACCTAATTGATCATCCAATGACACAAACACACCTGTTGGTTGCACAAGATTGGTTAAAAACCCTAATTGGACAAGAATAAGCCTAGGGAGGACGAAAATGACCTAATTGATCATCCAATGACACAAACACACCTATTGGATGCACAAGATTGGTTAAAAAACCTAATTGGACAAGAATAAGCCTAGTGAGGACGAAAATGACCTAATTGATCATCCAATGACACAAACACACCTGTTGGTTGCACAAGATTGGTTAAAAACCCTAATTGGACAAGAATAAGCCTAGGGAGGACGAAAATGACCTAATTGATCATCCAATGACACAAACACACCTATTGGAAGCACAAGATTGGTTAAAAACCCTAGTTGGACAAGAATATGCCTAGGGAGGACGAAAATGACCTAATTGATCATCCAATGACACAAATGAACTTATTGGATGCACAAGATTGGTTAAAAACCTTAATTGGACAAGAATAAGCATATAAAGGACGAAAATGACCTAATTGATCATCCAATGACACAAACACACCTATTGGAAGCACAAGATTGGTTAAAAACCCTAGTTGGACAAGAATATGCCTAGGGAGGACGAAAATGACCTAATTGATCATCCAATGACACAAATGAACTTATTGGATGCACAAGATTGGTTAAAAACCCTAATTGGACAAGAATATGCCTAGGGAGGACGAAAATGACTTAAATATTAATTCAATGACACAAACAAAGTTATTGGATGCACAAGATTGGTTAAAAACCCTAATTTGACAAGAATAAGTCTTGGGAGGACGAAAATGACCTAATTGATCATCCAATGACACAAACACACCTATTGGATGCACAAGATTGGTTAAAAACCCTAATTGGACAAGAATAAGCCTAGGGAGGACGAAAATGACCTAATTGATCATCCAATGACACAAACACTGGTTAAAAACCCTAATTGGACAAGAATAAGCCTAGGGATGACGAAAATGACCTAATTGATCATCCAATGACACAAACACACCTATTGGATGCACAAGATTGGTTAAAAGCCCTAATTGGACAAGAATATGCCTAGGGAGGACGAAAGTGACCTAATTGATCATCCAATGACACAACTCAACTTATTGGATGCACAAGATTGGTTAAAAACCCTAATTGGACAAGAATAAGCCTAGGGAGGACGAAAATGACCTAATTGATCATCCAATGACACAAACACACCTATTGGATGCACAAGATTGGTTAAAAACCCTAATTGGACAAGAATATGCCTAGGGAGGACGAAAATGACCTAAATATTAATTCAATGACACAAACAAAGTTATTGGATGCACAAGATTGATTAAAAACCCTAATTTGACAAGAATAAGTCTAGGTAGGACGAAAATGACCTAATTGATCATCCAATGACACAAACACACCTATTGGATGCACAAGATTGGTTAAAAACCCTAATTGGACATGAATAAGCCTAGGGACGACGAAAACGACCTAATTGATCATCCATTGACACAAACACACCTATTGGATGAACAAGATTGGTTAAAAACCCTAATTGGACAAGAATAAGCCTAGGGAGGACGAAAATGACCTAATTGATCATCCAATGACACAAACACACCTATTGGATGCACAAGATTGGTTAAAAACCCTAATTGGACAAGAATATGCCTAGGGAGGACGAAAATGACCTAAATATTAATTCAATGACACAAACAAAGTTATTGGATGCACAAGATTGGTTAAAAACCCTAATTGGACAAGAATAAGCCTAGGGAGGACGAAAATGACCTAATTGATCATCCAATGACACAAACACACCTATTGGATGCACAAGATTGGTTAAAAACCCTAATTGGACAAGAATATGCCTAGGGAGGACGAAAATGACCTAAATATTAATTCAATGACACAAACAAAGTTATTGGATGCACAAGATTGGTGAAAAACCCTAATTGGACAAGAATAAGCCTAGGGGGAACGAAAATGACCTAATTGATCATCCAATGACACAAACACACCTATTGGATGCACAAGATTGGTTAAAAACCCTAATTGGACAAGAATATGCCTAGGGAGGACGAAAATGACCTAAATATTAATTCAATGACACAAACAAAGTTATTGGATGCACAAGATTGGTTAAAAACCCTAATTGGACAAGAATAAGCCTAGGGAGGACGAAAATGACCTAATTGATCATCCAATGACACAAACACATCTATTGGAAGCACAAGATTGGTTAAAAACCCTAATTGGACAAGAATATGCCTAGGGAGGACGAAAATGACCTAAATGTTAATCCAATGACACAAATGAACTTATTGGATGCACAAGATTGGTTAAAAACCCTAATTGGACAAGAATAATCCTAGGGGGGACGAAAATGACCTAAATGTTAATCCAATGAAACAACTCAACTTATTGGATGCACAAGATTGGTTAAAAACCCTAATTGGACAAGAATAAGCCTAGGGAGGACGAAAATGACCTAATTGATCATCCAATGACACAAACACACCTATTGGATGCACAAGATTGGTTAAAAACCCTAATTGGACAAGAATATGCCTAGGGAGGATGAAAATGACCTAAATGTTAATCCAATGACACAACTCTACTTATTGGATGCACAAGATTGGTTAAAAACCCTAATTGGACAAGAATAAGCCTAGGGAGGACGAAAATGACCTAATTGATCTTCCAATGACACAAACACACCTATTGGATGCACAAGATTGGTTAAAAACCCTAATTGGACAAGAATATGCCTAGGGAGGACGAAAATGACATAAATGTTAATCCAATGACACAAATGAACTTATGGGATGCACAAGATTGGTTAAAAATCCTAATTGGACTAGAATAAGCCTAGGGAGGACGAAAATGACCTAAATGCTAATCCAATGACACAACTCAACTTATTGGATGCACAAGATTGGTTAAAAACCCTAATTGGACAAGAATAAGCCTAGGGAGGACGAAAATGACCTAATTGATCATCCAATGACACAAACACACCTATTGGATGCACAAGATTGGTTAAAAACCCTAATTGGACAAGAATAAGCCTAGGGAGGACGAAAATGACCTAATTGATCATCCAATGACACAAACACACCTATTGGATGCACAAGATTGGTTAAAAACCCTAATTGGACAAGGATAAGCCTAGGGAGGACGAAAATGACCTAATTGATCATCCAATGACACAAACACACCTATTGCATGCACAAGATTGGTTAAAAACCCTAATTGGACAAGAATAAGCCTAGGGAGGACGAAAATGACCTAATTGGTCATCCAATGACACAAACACACCTATTGGATGCACAAGATTGGTTAAAAACCCTAATTGGACAAGAATAAGCCTAGGGAGGACGAAAATGACTTAATTGATCATCCAATGACACAAACACACCTATTGGATGCACAAGATTGGTTAAAAACCCTAATTGGACAAGAATAAGCCTAAGGAGGACGAAAATGACCTAATTGATCATCCAAAGACACAAACACACCTATTTGATTCACAAGATTGGTTTAAAACCCTAGTTGGACAAGAATATGCCTAGGGAGGACGAAAATGACCTAATTGATCATCCAATGACACAAATGAACTTATTGGATGCACAAGATTGGTTAAAAACCCTAATTTGACAAGAATAAGCCTAGTGAGGACGAAAATGACCTAATTGATCATCCAATGACACAAACACACCTATTGGAAGCACAAGATTGGTTAAAAACCCTAGTTGGACAAGAATATGCCTAGGGAGGACGAAAATGACCTAATTGATCATCCAATGACACAAGTGAACTTATTGGATGCACAAGATTGGTTAAAAACCCTAATTGGACAAGAATAAGCATAGAAAGGACCAAAATGACCTAATTGATCATCCAATGACACAAACACACCTATTGGATGCACAAGATTGGTTAAAAATCCTAATTGGACAAGAATATGCCTAGGGAGGACGAAAATGACCTAAATGTTAATCCATTGACACAAATGAACTTATTGGTTGTACAAGATTGGTTAAAAACCCTAATTCGACAAGAATAAGCCTAGGATGGACGAAAATGACCTAATTGATCATCCAATGACACAAACACACCTATTGGATGCACAGGATTGGTTAAAAACCCTAATTGGACAAGAATATGCCTAGGGAGGACGAAAATGACCTAATTGATCATCCAATGACACAAATGAACTTATTGGATGCACAAGATTAGTTAAAAACCCTAATTGGACAAGAATAAGCCTAGGCAGGACGAAAATAACCTAATTGATCATCCAATGACACAAAAACACCTATTGGATGCACAAGACTGGTTTAAAACTCTAATTGGACAAGAATATGCCTAGGGAGGACGAAAATGACCTAAATGTTAATCCAATGACACAAATGAACTTATTGGATGCACAAGATTGGTTAAAAACCCTAATTGGACAAGAATAAGCCTAGGGAGGACGAAAATGACCTAAATGTTAATCCAATGACACAACTCAACTTATTGGATGCACAAAATTGGTTAAAAACCCTAATTGGACAAGAATATGCCTAGGGATGACGAAAATGACCTAATTGATCATCCAATGACACAAACACACCTATTGGATGCACAAGATTGGTTAAAAACCCTAATTGGACAAGAATATGCCTAGGGAGGACGAAAATGACCTAATTGATCATCCAATGACACCAATGAACTTATTGGATGCACAAGATTAGTTAAAAACCCTAATTGGACAAGAATAAGCCTAGGGAGGACGAAAATGACCTAATTGATCATCCAATGACACAAACACACCTATTGGATGCACAAGATTGGTTAAAAAACCTAATTGGACAAGAATAAGCCTAGTGAGGACGAAAATGACCTAATTGATCATCCAATGACACAAACACACCTATTGGAAGCACAAGATTGGTTAAAAACCCTAGTTGGACAAGAATATGCCTAGGGACCACGAAAATGACCTAATTGATCATCCAATGACACAAATGAACTTATTGGATGCACAAGATTGGTTAAAAACCCTAATTGGACAAGAATAAGCATAGAAAGAACGAAAATGACCTAATTGATCATCCAATGACACAAACACACCTATTGGAAGCACAAGATTGGTTAAAAACCGTAATTGGACAAGAATATGCCTAGGGAGGACGAAAATAACCTAAATGTTAATCCAATGACACAAATGAACTTATTGGATCCACAAGATTGGTTAAAAACCCTAATTGGACAAGAATAAGCCTAAGGAGGACGAAAATGACCTAAATGCTAATCCAATGACACAACTCAACTTATTGGATGCACAAGATTTGTTAAAACCCCTAATTGGGCAAGAATAAGCCTAGGGAGGACGAAAATGACCTAATTGATCATCCAATGACACAAACACTCCTATTGAATGCACAAGATTGGTTAAAAACCCTAATTGGACAAGATTATGCCTAGGGAGGACGAAAATGACCTAAATATTAATTCAATGACACAAACAAACTTATTGGATGCACAAGATTGGTTAAAAACCCTAATTGGACAAGAATAAGCCTATGGAGGAAGAAAATGACCTAATTGATCATCCAATGACACAAACACACCTATTGGATGCACAAGATTGGTTAAAAACACTAATTGGACAAGAATATGCCTAGGGAGGACGGATATGACCTAAATGTTAATCCAATGACACAAATGAACTTATTGGATGCACAAGATTGGTTAAAAACCATAATTGGACAAGAATAAGCCTAGGGAGAACGAAAATGACCTAAATGTTAATGCAATGACACAAATGAACTTATTGGATGCACAAGATTGGTTAAAAACCCTAATTGGACAAGAATAAGCCTAGGGAGAACGAAAATGACCAAAATGTTAATCCAATGACACAACTCAACTTATTGGATGCACAAGATTGGTTAAAAACCCTAATTGGACAAGAATATGCCTAGGGAGGACGAAAATGACCTAAATGTTAATCCAATGACACAAATGAACTTATTGGATGCACAAGATTGGTTAAAAACCCTAGTTGGACAAGAATAAGCCTAGGGAGGACGAAAATGACCTAATTGATAATCCAATGACACAAACACACCTATTGGATGCACAAGATTGGTTAAAAACCCTAATTGGACAAGAATAAGCCTAGGGAGGACGAAAACGACCTAATTTATCATCCAATGACACAAACACAGCTATTGGATGCACAAGATTAGTTAAAAACCCTAATTGGACAAGAATATGCCTAGGGAGGACGAAAATGACCTAATTGATAATCCAATGACACAAACACACCTATTGGATGCACAAGATTGTTTAAAAACCATAATTGGACAAGAATAAGCCTAGGGTGGACGAAAATGACCTAATTGATCATCCAATGACACAAACACACCTACTGGATGCACAAGATTGGTTAAAAACCCTAATTGGACAAGAATATGCCTAGGGAGGACGAAAATGACCTAAATATTAATTCAATGACACAAACAAAGTTATTGGATGCACAACATTGGTTAAAAACCCTAATTGGACAAGAATAAGCCTAGGGAGGACGAAAATGACCTAATTGATCATCCAATGACACAAACACACCTATTGGATGCACAAGATTGGTTAAAAACCCTAATTGGACAAGAATATGCCTAGGGAGGAGGAAAATGACCTAAAAATTAATTCAATGACACAAACAAAGTTATTGGATGCACAAGATTGGTTAAAAACCCTAATTGGACAAGAATAAGCCTAGGGAGGACGAAAATGACCTAATTGATCATCCAATGACACAAACACACCTATTGGATGCACAAGATTGGTTAAAAATTCTAATTGGACAAGAATAAGCCTAGGGAGGACGAAAATGACCTAAATGATATTCCAATGACACAACTCAACTTATTGGATGCACAAGATTGGTTTAAAACCCTAATTGGGTAAGAATATGCCTAGAGAGGTCGAAAATGACCTAAATTGATCATCCAATGACACAAACACACCTATTGGATGCACAAGATTGGTTAAAAACCCTAATTGGACAAGAATATGCCTAGGGAGGACGAAAATGACCTAAATGTTAATCCAATGACACAAATGAACTTATTGGATGCACAAGATTGGTTAAAAACCCTAATTGGACAAGAATAAGCCTAGGGAGAACGAAAAAGACCTAATTGATCATCCAATGACTCAAACACACCTATTGGAAGCACAAGATTTGTTAAAAACCCTAATTGGACAAGAATATGCCTAGGGAGGACGAAAATGACCTAAATGTTAATCCAATGACACAAATGAACTTATTGGATGCACAAGATTGGTTAAAAACCCTAGTTGGACAAGAATAAGCCTAGGGAGCACGAAAATGACCTAATTGATCATCCAATGACACAAAAACACCTATTGGATGCACAAGATTGGTTAAAAACCCTAATTGGACAAGAATATGCCTAGGGAAGACGAAAATGACCTAAATATTAATTCAATGACACAAACAAAGTTATTGGATGCACAAGATTGGTTAAAAACCCTAATTGGACAAGAATAAGCCTAGGGAGGACGAAAATGACCTAATTGATCATCCAATGACACAAACACACCTATTGGTTGCACAAGATTGGTTAAAAACCCTAATTGTACAAGAATAAGCCTAGGGAGGACGAAAATGACCTAATTGATCATCCAATGACACAAACACACCTATTGGATGCACAAGATTGGTTAAAAAACCTAATTGGACAAGAATAAGCCTAGTGAGGACGAAAATGACCTAATTGATCATCCAATGACACAAACACACCTATTGGAAGCACAAGATTGGTTAAAAACCCTAGTTGGACAAGAATATGCCTAGGGAGGACGAAAATGACCTAATTGAGCATCCAATGACACAAATGAACTTATTGGATGCACAAGATTGGTTAAAAACCCTAATTGGACAAGAATAAGCATAGAAAGGACGAAAATGACCTAATTGATCATCCAATGACACAAACGCACCTATTTGATGCACAAGATTGGTTAAAAATCCTAATTGGACAAGAATATGCCTAGGGAGGACGAAAATGACCTAATTGATCATCCAATGACACAAACACACCTATTTGATGCACAAGATTGGTTAAAAATCCTAATTGGACAAGAATATGCCTAGGGAGGACGAAAATGACCTAATTGATCATCCAATGACACAAACACACCTATTGGATGCACAAGATTGGTTAAAAATCCTAATTGGACAAGAATATGCCTAGGGAGGACGAAAATGACCTAAATGTTAATCCATTGACACAAATGAACTTATTGGTTGCACAAGATTGGTTAAAAACCCTAATTTGACAAGAATAAGCCTAGTGAGGACGAAAATGACCTAATTGATCATCCAATGACACAAACACACCTATTGGAAGCACAAGATTGGTTAAAAACCCTAGTTGGACAAGAATATGCCTAGGGAGGACGAAAATGACCTAATTGATCATCCAATGACACAAATGAACTTATTGGATGCACAAGATTGGTTAAAAATCCAAATTGGACAAGAATAAGCATAGAAAGGACGAAAATGACCTAATTGATCATCCAATGACACAAACACACCTATTGGATGCACAAGATTGGTTAAAAACCCTAATTGGACAAGAATATGCCTAGGGAGGACGAAAATGACCTAATTGATCATCCAATGACACAAACACACCTATTGGATGCACAAGATTGGCTAAAAACTCTAATTGGACAAGAATAAGCCGCAGGAGGACGAAAATGACCTAATTGATCATCCAATGACACAAACACACCTATTGGATGCACAAGATTGGTTAAAAACCCTAATTGGACAAGAATATGCCTAGGGAGGACGAAAATGACCTAAATGTTAATCCAATGACACAAATGAACTTATTGGATGCACAAGATTGGTTAAAAACCCTAATTAGACAAGAAAAAACCTAGGGAGGACGAAAATGACCTAATTGATCATCCAATGACACAAACACACCTATTGGATGCACAAGATTGGTTAAAAACCCTAATTGGACAAGAATAAGCCTAGGGAGGACGAAAATGACCTAATTGATCATCCAATGACGCAAACACACCTATTGGAAGCACAAGATTGGTTAAAAACCCTAATTGGACAAGAATATGCCTAGGGAGGACGAAAATGACCTAAATGTTAATCCAATGACACAAATGAACTTATTGGATGCACAAGATTGGTTAAAAACCCTACATGGACAAGAATATGCCTAGGGAGGACGAAAATGACCTAATTGATCATCCAATGACACAAAGACACCTATTGGATGCACAAGATTGGTTAAAAACCCTAATTGGACAAGAATATGCCTAGGGAGGACGAAAATGACCTAAATGTTAATCCAATGACACAAATGAACTTATTGGATGCACAAGATTAGTTAAAAACCCTAATTGGACAAGAATAAGCCTAGGAAGGACGAAAATGACCTAATTGATCATCCAATGACACAAACACACCTATTGGAAGCACAAGATTGGTTAAAAACCCTAATTGGACAAGAATATGCCTAGGGAGGACGAAAATGACCTAAATGTTAATCCAACGACACAAATGAACTTATTGGATGCACAAGATTGGTTAAAAACCCTAATTGGACAAGAATAAGCATAGGAAGGACGAAAATGACCTAACTGATCATCCAATGACACAAACACACCTATTGCATGCACAAGATTGGTTAAAAACCCTAATTGGACAAGAATATGCCTAGGGAGGACGAAAATAACCTAAATGTTAATCCAAAGACACAAATGAACTTATTGGATGCACAAGATTTGTTAAAAACCCTAATTGGACAAGAATAAGCCTAGTGAGGACGAAAATGACCTAATTGATCATCCAATGACACAAACACACCTATTGGAAGCACAAGATTGGTTAAAAACCCTAGTTGGACAAGAATATGCCTAGGGAGGACGAAAATGACCTAATTGATCATCCAATGACACTAATGAACTTATTGGATGCACAAGATTGGTTAAAAACCCTAATTGGACAAGAATAAGCATAGAAAGGACGAAAATGACCTAATTGATCATCCAATGACACAAACACACCTAATGGATGCACAAGATTGGTTAAAAACCCAAGTTGGACAAGAATATGCCGAGGGAGGACGAAAATAACCTAATTGATCATCCAATGACACAAATGAACTTATTGGATTCACAAGATTTGTTAAAAACCCTAATTGGACAACAATATGCCTAGGAAGGACGAAAATAACTTAATTGATCATCCAATGACACAAACACACCTATTGGATGCACAAGATTGGTTAAAAACCCTAATTGGACAAGAATATGCCTAGGGAGGACGAAAATGACCTAAATATTAATTCAATGACACAAACAAAGTTATTGGATGCACAAGATTGGTTAAAAACCCAAATTGGACAAGAATAAGCCAAGGGAGGACGTAAATGACCTAATTGATCATCCAATGACACAAACACACCTATTGGATGCACAAGATTGGTTAAAAACCCTAATTGGACAAGAATATGCCTAGGGAAGACGAAAATGACCTAAATATTAATTCAATGACACAAACAAAGTTATTGGATGCACAAGATTGGTTAAAAACCCTAATTGGACAAGAATAAGCCTAGGGAGAACGAAAAAGACCTAATTGATCATCCAATGACTCAAACACACCTATTGGAAGCACAAGATTTGTTAAAAACCCTAATTGGACAAGAATATGCCTAGGGAGGACGAAAATGACCTAAATGTTAATCCAATGACACAAATGAACTTATTGGATGCACAAGATTGGTTAAAAACCCTAGTTGGACTAGAATAAGCCTAGGGAGCACGAAAATGACCTAATTGATCATCCAATGACACAAAAACACCTATTGGATGCACAAGATTGGTTAAAAACCCTAATTGGACAAGAATATGCCTAGGGAAGACGAAAATGACCTAAATATTAATTCAATGACACAAACAAAGTTATTGGATGCACAAGATTGGTTAAAAACCCTAATTGGACAAGAATAAGCTTAGGGAGGACGAAAATGACCTAATTGATCATCCAATGACACAAACACACCTGTTGGTTGCACAAGATTGGTTAAAAACCCTAATTGGACAAGAATAAGCCTAGGGAGGACGAAAATGACCTAATTGATCATCCAATGACACAAACACACCTATTGGATGCACAAGATTGGTTAAAAAACCTAATTGGACAAGAATAAGCCTAGTGAGGACGAAAATGACCTAATTGATCATCCAATGACACAAACACACCTGTTGGTTGCACAAGATTGGTTAAAAACCCTAATTGGACAAGAATAAGCCTAGGGAGGACGAAAATGACCTAATTGATCATCCAATGACACAAACACACCTATTGGAAGCACAAGATTGGTTAAAAACCCTAGTTGGACAAGAATATGCCTAGGGAGGACGAAAATGACCTAATTGATCATCCAATGACACAAATGAACTTATTGGATGCACAAGATTGGTTAAAAACCTTAATTGGACAAGAATAAGCATATAAAGGACGAAAATGACCTAATTGATCATCCAATGACACAAACACACCTATTGGAAGCACAAGATTGGTTAAAAACCCTAGTTGGACAAGAATATGCCTAGGGAGGACGAAAATGACCTAATTGATCATCCAATGACACAAATGAACTTATTGGACGCACAAGATTGGTTAAAAACCCTAATTGGACAAGAATAAGCCTAGGGAGGACAAAAATGACCTAATTAATCATCCAATGACACAAACACACCTATTAGATGCACAAGATTGGTTAAAAACCCTAATTGGACAAGAATAAGCCTAGGGAGGACGAAAATGACCTAATTGATCATCCAATGACACAAACACACCTATTGGATGCACAAGATTGGTTAAAAACCCTAATTGGACAAGAATATGCCTAAGGAGGACGAAAATGACCTAAATATTAATTCAATGACACAAACAAAGTTATTGGATGCACAAGATTGGTTAATAACCCTAATTGGACAAGAATAAGCCTTGGGATGACGAAAATGACCTAATTGATCATCCAATGACACAAACACGCCTATTGGATGCACAAGATTGGTAAAAAACCCTAATTGGACAAGAATATGCCTAGGGACGACGAAATGACCTAAATATTAATTCAATGACACAAACAAAGTTATTGGATGCACAAGATTGGTTAAAAACCCTAATTGGACAAGAATAAGCCTAGGGAGGACGAAAATGACCTAATTGATCATCCAATGACACAAACACACCTATTGGATGCACAAGATTGGTTAAAAACCCTAATTGGACAAGAATATGCCTAGGGAGGACGAAAATGACCTAATTGATCATCCAATAACACAAATGAACTTATTGGATGCACAAGATTTGTTAAAAACCCTAATTGGACAAGAATAAACCTAAGGAGGACGAAAATGACCTAATTGATCATCCAATGACACAAACACACCTATTGGAAGCACAAGATTGGTTAAAAACCCTAGTTGGACAAGAATATGCCTAGGGAGGACGAAAATGACCTAATTGATCATCCAATGACACAAATGAACTTATTGGATGCACAAGATTGGTTAAAAACCCTAATTGGACAAGAATTAGCCTAGGGAGGACGAAAATTACCTAATTGATCATCCAATGTCACAAATGAACTTATTGGATGCACAAGATTGGTTAAAAACCCTAATTGGACAAGAATAAGCATAGAAAGGACGAAAATGACCTAATTGATCATCCAATGACACAAACACACCTATTGGATGCACAAGATTGGTTAAAAACCTTAATTGGATAAGAATATGCCTAGGGAGGACGAAAATGACCTAATTGATCATCCAATGACACAAACACACCTATTGGATGCACAAGAGTGGTTAAAAACCCTAGTTGGACAAGAATATGCCTAGGGAGGAGGAAAATGACCTAATTGATCATCCAATGACACAAACACACCTATTGGATGCACAAGATTGGTTAAAAACCCTAATTGGACAAGAATATGCCTAGGGAGGAGGAAAATGATCTAATTGATCATCCAATGACACAAACACACCTATTGGATGCACAAGATTGGTTAAAAACCCTAATTGGACAAGAATATGCCTAGGGAGGACGAAAATGACCTAAATATTAATTCAATGACACAAACAAAGTTATTGGATGCACAAGATTGGTTAAAAACCCTAATTTGACAAGAATAAGTCAAGGGAGGACGAAAATGACCTAATCGATCATCCAATGACACAAACACACCTATTGGATGCACAAGATAGGTTAAAAACCCTAATTGGACAAGAATAAGCCTAGGGAGGACGAAAATGACCTAATTGATCATCCAATGACACAAACACACCTATTGGATGCACAAGATTGGTTAAAAACCCTAATTGGACAAGAATATGCCTAGGGAGGACGAAAATGACCTAATTGATCATCCAATGACACAAACACACCTATTGGATGCACAAGATTGGTTAAAAACCCTAATCAGACAAGAATATGCCTAGGTAGGACGAAAATGACCTAATTGATCATCCAATGACACAAACAGACCTATTGGATCCACAAGATTGGTTAAAAACTCTAATTGGACAAGAATAAGCCTAGGGAGGACGAAAATGACCTAAATGTTAATCCAATGACACAACTCAACTTATTGGATGCACAAGATTGGTTAAAAACCCTAATTGGACAAGAATAAGCCTATGGAGGACGAAAATGACCTAATTGATCATCCAATGACACACACACACCTATTGGATGCACAAGATTGGTTAAAAACCCTAATAGGACAAGAATAAGCCTAGGGAGGACGAAAATGACCTAATTGATCATCCAATGACACAAACACACCTATTGGATGCACAAGATTGGTTAAAAACCCTAATTGGACAAGAATATGCCTAGGGAGGACGAAAATGACATAAATGTTAATCCAATGACACAAATGAACTTATTGGAAGCACAAGATTGGTTAAAAACCCTAATTGGACAAGAATAAGCCTAGGGAGGACGAAAATGACCTAAATGTTAATCCAATGACACAACTCAACTTATTGGATGCACAAGATTGGATAAAAACCCTAATTGGACAAGAATAAGCCTAGGGAGGACGAAAATGACCTAATTGATCATCCAATGACACAAACACACCTATTGGATGCACAAGATTGGTTAAAAACCCTAATTGGACAAGAATATTCATAGGGAGGACGAAAAAATGACCTAAATATTAATTCAATGACACAAACAAAGTTATTGGATGCACAAGATTGGTTAAAAACCCTAATTGGACAAGAATAAGCCTAGGGAGGACGAAAATGACCTAATTGATCATCCAATGACACAAACACACCTATTGGATGCACAAGATTGGTTAAAAACCCTAATTGGACAAGAATATGCCCAGGGAGGAGGAAAATGACCTAAATATTAATTCAATGACACAAACAAAGTTATTGGATGCACAAGATTGGTTAAAAACCCTAATTGGACAAGAATAAGCCTAGGGAGGACGAAAATGACCTAATTGATCATCCAATGACACAAACACACCTATTGGATGCACAAGATTGGTTAAAAACCCTAATTGGACAAGAATATGCCTAGGGAGGACGAAAATGACCTAATTGATCATCCAATAACACAAACACACCTATTGGATGCACAAGATTGGTTAAAAACCCTAATTGGACAAGAATATGCCTAGGGAGGACGAATATGACCTAAATGTTAATCCAATAACACAAATGAACTTATTGGATGCAAAAGATTGGTTAAAAACCCTAATTGGACAAGAATAAGCCTAGGGATGACAAAAATAACCTAATTGATCATCCATTGACACAAACACACCTATTGGATGCACAAGATTGGTTAAAAACCCTAATTAGACAAGAATATGCCTAGGATGGACAAAAATGACCTAAATATTAATTCAATGACACAAACAAAGTTATTGGATGCACAAGATTGGTTAAAAACCCTAATTGGACAAGAATAAGCCTAGGGAGGACGAAAATGACCTAATTGATCATCCAATGACACAAACACACCTATTGGATGCACAAGATTTGTTAAAAACCCTAATTGGACAAGAATACGCCTAGGGAGGACGAATATGACCTAAATGTTAATCCAATAACACAAATGAACTTATTGGATGCACAAGATTTGTTAAAAACCCTAATTGGACAAGAATAAGCCTAGGGAGGACAAAAATGACCTAATTGATCATCCATTGACACAAACACACCTATTGGATGCACAAGATTGGTTAAAAACCCTAATTGGACAAGAATATGCCTAGGGAGGACAAAAATGACCTAAATATTAATTCAATGACACAAACAAAGTTATTGGATGCACAAGATTGGTTAAAAACCCTAATTGGACAAGAATAAGCCTAGGGAGAACGAAAATGACCTAATTGATCATCCAATGACACAAACACACCTATTGGATGCACAAGATTGGTCAAAAACCCTAATTAGACAAGAATATGCCTAGGGAGGACGAAAATGACCTAAATATTAATTCAATGACATAAACAAACTTATTGGATGCACAAGATTGGTTAAAAACCCTAATTGGACAAGAATAAGCCTAGGGAGGACGAAAATGACCTAAATGTTAATCCAATGACACAAACACACCTATTGGATGCACAAGATTGGTTAAAAACCCTAACTGGACAAGAATAAGCCTAGGGAGGACGAAAATGACTTAAATCTTAATCCAATGACACAAATGAACTTATTTGATGCACAAGATTGCTTAAAACCCTAATTGGATAAGAATAAGCCTTGGGAGGACGAAAATGACCTAAATGTTCATCAAATGACACAAACACACCTATTGGATGCACAAGATTGGCTTAAAACCCTAATTGGACAAGAATAAGACTAGGGACGACGAAAATGACCTAAATGTTCATCCAATGACACAAACACACCTATTGGATGCACAAGATTGGTTAAAAACCCTAATTGGACAAGAATAAGCCTAGGGAGGACGAAAATGACCTAAATGTTCATCCAATGACACAAATTAACTTATTGGATGCACAAGATTGGTTAAAAACCCTAATTGGACAAGAATAAGCCTTGGGAGTACGAAAATGACCTAAATGTTCATCCAATGACACAAACACACCTATTGGATGCACAAGATTGGTTAAAAACCCTAATTGGACAAGAATAAGCCTAGGGAGGACGAAAATGACCTAAATGTTCATCCAATGACACAAACACACCTATTGGATGCACAAGATTGGTTAAAAACCCTAACTTTACAAGAATAAGCATAGGGAGGACGAAAATGACTTAAATCTTAATCCAATGACACAAATGAACTTATTGGATGCACAAGATTGCTTAAAACCCTAATTGGAAAAGAATAAGCCTTGGGAGGACGAAAATGACCTAAATGTTCATCAAATGACACAAACACACCTATTGGATGCACAAGATTGGCTTAAAACCCTAATTGGACAAGAATAAAACTAGGGAGGACGAAGATGACCTAAATGTTCATCCAATGACACAAACACACCTATTGGATGCACAAGATTGGTTAAAAACCCTAATTGGACAACAATAAGCCTAGGGAGGATGAAAGTGACCTAAATGTTCATCTAATGACACAAACACACCTATTGGATGCACAAGATTGGTTAAAAACCCTAATTGCACAAAAATAAGCCTAGGGAGGACGAAAATGACCTAAATGTTCATCCAATGACACAAATGAACTTATTGGATGCACAAGATTGCTTAAAACCCTAATTGGACAAGAATAAGACTATGGAGGACGAAAATGACCTAAATGTTCGTCGAATGACACAAACACACCTATTGGATGCACAAGCTTGGTTAGAAACCCTAATTGGACAAGAATAAGCCTAGGGAGGACGAAAATGACCTAAATGTTCATCCAATGACACAAATGAACTTATTGGATGCACAAGATTGCTTAAAACCCTAATTGGACAAGAATAAGACTAGGGAGGATGAAAATGACCTAAATGTTCATCGAATGACACAAACACACCTATTGGATGCACAAGATTGGTTAGATACCCTAATTGGACAAGAATAAGCCTAGGGAGGACGAAAATGACCTAAATGTTCATCCAATGACACAAATGAACTTATTGGATGCACAAGATTGCTTAAAAACCCTAATTGGACAAGAATAAGCTTAGGGAGGACGAAAATGACCTAAATATTCATCCAATGACACAAACACACCTATTGGATGCACAAGATTGGTAAGAAACCCTAATTGGACAAGAATAAGCCTAGAAAGAACGAAAATGACCTAAATGTTCATCCAATGACACAAACACACCTATTGGATGCACAAGATTGGTTAAAAACCCTAATTGGACAAGAATAAGCCTAGGGAGGACGAAAATGACCTAAATGTTCATCCAATGACACAAACACACCTATTGGATGCACAAGATTGGTTAAAAACCCTAACTGGACAAGAATAAGCATAGGGAGGACGAAAATGACTTAAATCTTAATCCAATGACACAAATGAACTTATTGGATGCGCAAGATTGCTTAAAACCCTAATTGGATAAGAATAAGCCTTGGGAGGACGAAAATGACCTAAATGTTCATCAAATGACACAAACACACCTATTGGATGCACAAGATTGGCTTAAAACCCTAATTGGACAAGAATAAAACTAGGGAGGACGAAAATGACCTAAATGTTCATCCAATGACACAAACACACCTATTGGATGCACAAGATTGGTTAAAAACCCTAATTGGACAAGAATAAGCCTAGGGAGGACGAAAATGACCTAAATGTTCATCCAATGGCACAAATGAACTTATTGGATGCACAAGATTGCTTAAAACCCTAATTGGACAAGAATAAGACTAGGGAGGACGAAAATGACCTAAATGTTCATCCAATGACACAAACACATCTATTGGATGCACAAGATTGGTTAGAAACCCTAATTGAACAAGAATAAGCCTAGGGAGGACGAAAATTTCTTAAATATTAATCCAATGACACAAATACATCTATTGGATGCACAAGATTGGTTAGAAACCCTAATTGGACAAGAATAAGACTAGGGAGGACGAAAATGACCTAAATGTTCATCCAATGACACAAACACACCTATTGGATGCACAAGATTGGTTAAAAACCCTAATTGGACAAGAATAAGCCTAGGGAGGACGAAAATGACCTAAATGTTCATCCAATGACACAAATGAACTTATTGGATGCACAAGATTGGTTAAAAACCTTAATGGGACAAGTATAAGCCTAGGAAGGACGAAAATGACCTAAATGTTAATCCAATGACACAAATGAACTTATTGGATGCACAAGATTGGTTAAAAACCCTAATTGGACAAGAATAAGCCTAGGGAGGACGAAAATGACCTAAATGTTCATCCAATGACACAAACACAACTATTGGATGCACAAGATTGGTTAGAAACCCTAATTGGACAAGAATAAGCCTAGGAAGGACGAAAATGACCTAAATGTTCACCCAATGACACAATAGAACTTATTGGATGCACAAGATTGGTTAAAAACCCTAATTGGACAAGAATAAGCCTAGGGAGGACGAAAATGACCTAAATGTTCATCCAATGACACAAACACACCTATTGGATGCACAAGATTGGTTAGAAACCCTAATTGGACAAGAATAAGCCTAGGAAGGACGAAAATGACCTAAATGTTCATCCAAGGACACAAATGAACTTATTGGATGCACAAAATTGGTTAAAAACCCTAATTGGACAAGAATAAGACTAGGGAGGACGAAAATGACCTAAATGTTCATCCAATGACACAAACACACCTATTGGATGCACAAGATTGGTTAAAAACCCTAATTGGACAAGAATAAGCCTAGGGAGGACGAAAATGACCTAAATGTTCATCCAATGACATAAATGAACTTATTGGATGCACAAGATTACTTAAAAACCCTAATTGGACAAGAATAAGCCTTGGGAGGATGAAAATGACCTAAATGTTCATCAAATGACACAAACACACCTATTGGATGCACAAGATTGGCTTAAAACCCTAATTGGACAAGAATAAGACTAGGGAGGACGAAAATGACCTAAATGTTCATCCAATGACACTAATGAACTTATTGGATGCACAAGATTGCTTAAAACCCTAATTGGACAAGAATAAGCCTAGGGAGGACGAAAATGACCTAAATGTTCATCCAATGACACAAACACACCTATTGGATGCACAAGATAGGTTAGAAACCCTAATTGAACAAGAATAAGCCTAGGGAGAACGAAAATGACCTAAATGTTCATCCAATGACACAAATGAACTTATTGGATGCACAAGATTGCTTAAAACCCTAATTGGATAAGAATAAGCCTTGGGAGGACGAAAATGACCTAAATGTTCATCGAATGACACAAACACACCTATTGGATGCACAAGATTGGCATAAAACCCTAATTGGACAAGAATAAGACTAGGGAGGACGAAAATGACCTAAATGTTCATCCAATGACACAAACACACCTATTGGATGCACAAGATTGGTTAAAAACCCTAATTGGACAAGAATAAGCCTAGGGAGGACGAAAATGACCTAAATGTTCATCCAATGACACAAATGAACTTATTGGATGCACAAGATTGCTTAAAAACCCTAATTGGACAAGAATAAGCCTAGGGAGGACGAAAATGACCTAAATGTTTATCCAATGAAACAAATACACCTATTGGATGCAAAAGATTGGTTAGAAACCCTAATTCCACAAGAATAAGCCTAGGGAGGACGAAAATGACCTAAATGTTCATCCAATGACACAAACACACCTATTGGATGCACAAGATTGGTTAAAAACCCTAATTGGACAAGAATAAGCCTAGGGAGGACGAAAATGACCTAAATGTTCATCCAATGAGACAAATGAACTTATTGGATGTACAAGATTGGTTAAAAACCCTAATTGGACAAGAATAAGCCTAGGGTGGACGAAAATGACCTAAATGTTCATCCAATGACACAAATGAACTTATTGGATGCACAAGATTGGTTAAAAAACCTAATTGGACAAGAATAAGCCTTGGGAGGACGAAAATGACCTAAATGTTCATCCAATGACACAAATGAACTTATTGGATGCACAAGATTGGTTAAAAACCCTAATTGGACAAGAATAAGCCCAGGGAGGACGAAAATGACCTAAATGTTCATCCAATGACACAAACACACCTATTGGATGCACAAGATTGGTTAAAAACCCTAATTGGACAAGAATAAGCCTAGGGAGGACGAAAATGACCTAAATGTTCATCCAATGACACAAACACACCTATTGGATGCACAAGACTGGTTAGAAACCCTAATTGGACAAGAATAAGCCTAGGGAGGACGAAAATGACCTAAATGTTAATCCAATGACACAAATGAACTTATTGGATGCACAAGATTGGTTAAAAACCCTAATTGGACAAGAATAAGCCTAAGGAGGACGAAAATGACCTAAATGCTAATCCAATGACACAACTCAACTTATTGGATGCACAAGATTGGTTAAAACCCCTAATTGGGCAAGAATAAGCCTAGGGAGGACGAAAATGACCTAATTGATCATCCAATGACACAAACACTCCTATTGAATGCACAAGATTGGTTAAAAACCCTAATTGGACAAGAATATGCCTAGGGAGGACGAAAATGACCTAAATATTAATTCAATGACACAAACAAACTTACTGGATGCACAAGATTGGTTAAAAACCCTAATTGGACAAGAATAAGCCTATGGAGGAAGAAAATGACCTAATTGATCATCCAATGACACAAACACACCTATTCGATGCATAAGATTGGTTAAAAACACTAATTGGACAAGAATATGCCTAGGGAGGACGGATATGACCTAAATGTTAATCCAATGACACAAATAAACTTATTGGATGCACAAGATTGGTTAAAAACCATAATTGGACAAGAATAAGCCTAGGGAGAACGAAAATGACCTAAATGTTAATCCAATGACACAAATGAACTTATTGGATGCACAAGATTGGTTAAAAGCCCTAATTTGACAAGAATAAGCCTAGGAAGGACGAAAATGACCTAATTGATCATCCAATGACACAAACACACCTATTGGAAGCACAAGATTGGTTAAAAACCCTAATTGGACAAGAATATGCCTAGGGAGGACGAAAATGACCTAAATGTTAATCCAATGACACAAATGAACTTATTGGATGCACAAGATTGGTTAAAAACCCTAGTTGGACAAGAATAAGCCTAGGGAGGACGAAAATGACCTAATTGATCATCCAATGACACAAAAACACCTATTGGATGCACAAGATTGGTTAAAAACCCTAATTGGACAAGAATGTGCCTAGGGAGGACGAAAATGACCTAAATATTAATTCAATGACACAAACAAAGTTATTGGATGCACAAGATTGGTTAAAAACCCTAATTGGACAAGAATAAGCCTAGGGAGGACGAAAATGACCTAATTGATCATCCAATGACACAAACACACCTATTGGATGCACAAGATTGGTTAAAAACCCTAATTGGACAAGAATATGCCTAGGGAGGACGAAAATGACCTAAATATTAATTCAATGACACAAACCAAGTTATTGGATGCACAAGATTGGTTAAAAACCCTAATTGGACAAGAATAAGTCTAGGGAGCACGAAAATGACCTAATTGATCATCCAATAACACAAATGAACTTATTGGATGCACAAGATTGGTTAAAAACCCTAATTGGACAAGAATAAGCCTAGTGAGGATGAAAATGACCTAATGGATCATCCAATGACACAAACACACCTATTGGAAGCACAAGATTGGTTAAAAACCCTAGTTGGACAAGAATTTGCCTAGGGAGGACGAAAAAGACCTAATTGATCATCCAATGACACAAATGAACTTATTGGATGCCCAAGATTGGTTAAAAACCCTAATTGGACAAGAATAAGCCTAGGGAGGACGAAAATGACCTAATTGATCATCCAATGACACAAACACACCTATTGGATGCACAAGATTGGTTAAAACCCCTAATTGGACAAGAATATGCCTAGGGAGGACGAAAAAATGACCTAAATATTAATTCAATGACACAAACAAAGTTATTGGATGCACAAGATTGGTTAAAAACCCTAATTGGACAAGAATAAGCCTAGGGAGGACGAAAATGACCTAATTGATCATCCAATGACACAAACACACCTATTGGATGCACAAGATTGGTTAAAAACCCTAATTGGACAAGAATATGCCTAGGGAGGACGAAAATCACCTAAATGTTAATCCAATGACACAAATGAACTTATTGGATGCACAAGATTGGTTAAAAACCCTAACTGGACAAGAATAAGCCTAGGGAGGACGAAAATGACCTAATTGATCATCCAATGACACAAACACACCTATTGGATGCACAAGATTGGTTAAAAACCCTAATTGGACAAGAATATGCCTAGGGAGGACGAAAATGACCTAAATATTAATTCAATGAAACAAACAAACTTATTGGATGCACAAGATTGGTTAAAAACCCTAATTGGACAAGAAAAAGCCTAGGGAGGACGAAAATGACCTAATTGATCATCAAATGACACAAACACACCTATTGGATGAACAAGATTTGTTAAAAACCCTAATTGGACAAAAATATGCCTAGCGAGGACGAAAATGACCTAAATATTAATTCAATGACACAAACAAAGTTATTGGATGCACAAGATTGGTTAAAAACCCTAATTGGACAAGAATAAGCCTAGGGAGGACGAAAATGACCTAATTGATCATCCAATGACACAAACACACCTATTGGATGCACAAGATTGGTTAAAAACCCTAATTGGACAAGAATAAGCCTAGGGAGGACGAAAATGACCTAATTGATCATCCAATGACACAAACACACCTATTGGATACACAAGATTGGTTAAAAACCCTAATTGGACAAGAATAATTCTAGGGGGGACGAAAATGACCTAAATGTTAATCCAATGAAACAACTCAACTTATTGGATGCACAAGATTGGTTAAAAACCCTAATTGGACAAGAATAAGCCTAGGGAGGACGAAAACGACCTAATTGATCATCCAATGACACAAACACACCTATTGGATGCACAAGATTGGTTAAAAACCCTAATTGGACAAGAATATGCCTAGGGAGAACGGATATGACCTAAATGTTAATCCAATGACACAAATGAACTTATTGGATGCACAAGATTGGTTAAAAACCCTAATTGGACAAGAATAAGCCTAGGGAGGACGAAAATGACCTAATTGATCATCCAATGACACAAACACACCTATTGGATGCACAAGATTAGTTAAAAACCCTAATTGGACAAAAATATGCCTAGGGAGGAGGAAAATGACCTAAATATTAATTCAATGACACAAACAAAGTTATTGGATGCACAAGATTGGTTAAAAACCCTAATTGGACAAGAATAAGCCTAGGGAGGACGAAAATGACCTAATTGATCATCCAATGACACAAACACACCTATTGGATGCACAAGATTGGTTAAAAACCCTAATTGGACAAGAATATGCCTAGGGAGGACGAAAATGACCCAAATATTAATTCAATGACACAAACAAAGTTATTGGATGCACAAGATTGGTTAAAAACCCTAATTGGACAAGAATAAGCCTAGGGAGGACGAAAATGACCTAATTGATCATCCAATGACACAAACACACCTATTGGATGCACAAGATTGGTTAAAAACCCTAATTGGACAAGAATATGCCTAGGGAGGACGAAAATGACCTAATTGATCATCCAATGACACAACATACCTATTGGATGCACAAGATTGGTTAAAAACCCTAATTGGACAAGAATATGCCTAGGGAGGACGAAAATGACCTAATTGATCATCCAATGACACAAACACACCTATTGGATGCACAAGATTGGTTAAAAACCCTAATTGGACAAGAATATGCCTAGGGAGGACGAAAATGACCTAAATATTAATTCAATGACACAAACAAACTTATCGGATGCCCAAGATTGGTTAAATACCCTAATTGGACAAGAATAAGCCTAGGGAGGACGAAAATGCCCTAATTGATCATCCAATGACACAAACACACCTATTGGATGCACAAGATTGGTTAAAAACCCTAATTGGACAAGAATAAGCCTAGGGAGGACGAAAATGACCTAATTGATCATCCAATGACACAAACACACCTATTGGATGCACAAGATTGGTTAAAAACCCTAATTGGACAAGAATATGCCTAGGGAGGACGAAAATGACCTAATTGGTCATCCAATGACACAAACACACCTATTGGATGCACAAGATTGGTTAAAAACCCTAATTGGACAAGAATAAGCCTAGGGAGGACGAAAATAACCTAATTGATCATCCAATGACACAAACACACCTATTGGATGCACAAGATTGGTTAAAAACCCTAATTGGACAAGAATATGCCTAGGCAGGACGAAAATGATCTAAATGTTAATCCAATGACACAAATGAACTTATTGGATGCACAAGATTGGTTAAAAACCCTAATTGGACAAGAATAAGCCTAGGGAGGACGAAAATGACCTAATTGATCATCCAATGACACAAACACACCTATTGGATGCACAAGATTGGTTAAAAACCCTAATTGGACAAGAATATGCCTAGGGAGGACGAAAATGACCTAATTGATCATCCAATGACACAAACACACCTATTGGACGCACAAGATTGGTTAGAAACCCTAATTGGACAAGAATATGCCTAGGGAGGACGAAAATGATCTAAATATTAATTCAGTGACACAAACAAACTCATTGGATGCACAAGATTGGTTAAAAACCCTAATTGGACATTAATAAGCCTAGGGAGGACGAGAATGACCTAATTGATCATCCAATGACACAAATACACCTATTGGAAGCACAAGATTGGTTAAAAACCCTAATTGGACAAGAATAAGCCTAGGGAGGACGAAAATGACCTAATTGATCATCCAATGACACAAACACACCTATTGGATGCACAAGATTGGTTAAAAACCCTAATTGGACAAGAATATGCCTAGGGAGGACGAAAATGACCTAATTGATCATCCAGTGAAACAAACACACCTATTGGATGCACAAGATTGGTTAAGAACCCTAATTGGACAAGAATATGCCTAGGGAGGACGAAAATGATCTAAATATTAATTCAGTGACACAAACAAACTCATTGGATGCACAAAATTGGTTAAAAACCCTAATTGGACATTAATAAGCCTAGGGAGGACGAGAATGACCTAATTGATCATCCAATGACACAAATACACCTATTGGAAGCACAAGATTGGTTAAAAACCCTAATTGGACAAGAATAAGCCTAGGGAGGACGAAAATGACCTAATTGATCATCCAATGACACAAACACACCTATTGGATGCACAAGATTGGTTAAAAACCCTAATTGGACAAGAATATGCCTAGGGAGGACGAAAATGACCTAAATATTAATTCAATGACACAAACAAAGTTATTGGATGCCCAAGATTGGTTAAAAACCCTAATTGGACAAGAATAAGCCTAGGGAGGACGAAAATGACCTAATTGATCATCCAATGACACAAACACACCTATTGGAAGCACAAGATTGGTTAAAAACCCTAATTGGACAAGAATATGCCTAGGGAGGACGAAAATGACCTAAATGTTAATCCAATGACACAAATGAACTTTTTGGATGCACAAGATTGGTTAAAAACCCTAATTGGACAAGAATAAGCCTAGGGAGGACGAAAATGACCTAATTGATCATCCAATGACACAAACACACCTATTGAATGCACAAGATTGGTTAAAAACCCTAATTGGACAAGAATAAGCCTAGGGAGGACGAAAATGACCTAATTGATCATCCAATGACACAAACACACCTATTGGATGCACATGATTGGTAAAAAAAACCCTAATTGGACAAGAATATGCATAGGGAGGACGAAAATGACCTAAATATTAATTCAATGAAACAAACAAACTTATTGGATGCACAAGATTGGTTAAAAACCCTAATTGGACAAGAATAAGCTTAGGGAGGACGAAAATGATCTAATTGATCATCAAATGACACAAAC
Organism: Cicer pinnatifidum; assembly: GCA_037974775.1. NCBI lineage: Eukaryota > Viridiplantae > Streptophyta > Magnoliopsida > Fabales > Fabaceae > Cicer > Cicer pinnatifidum. Next base: position 44,771 of record JBBPBR010001440.1, on the reverse strand, counting down.
ACACCTATTGGATGCACAAGATTGGTTAAAAACCCTAATTGGACAAGAATAAGCCTAGGGAGGACGAAAATGACCTAATTGATCATCCAATGACACAAACACACCTATTGGATACACAAGATTGGTTAAAAACCCTAATTGGACAAGAATAAGCCTAGGGAGGACGAAAATGACCTAATTGATCATCCATTGCCACAAACACACCTATTGGATGCACAAGATTGGTTAAAAACCCTAATTGAACAAGAATATGCCTAGGGAGGACGAAAATGACCTAATTGATCATCCGATGACACAAACACACCTATTGGATGCACAAGATTGGTTAAAAACCCTAATTGGACAAGAATATGCCTAGGGAGGACGAAAATAACCTAAATGTTAATCCAATGACACAAATGAACTTATTGGATGCACAAGATTGGTTAAAAACCCTAATTGACAAGAATAAGCCTAGGGAGGACGAAAATGACCTAATTGATCATCCAATGACACCAACACACCTATTGGATGCACAAGATTGGTTAAAAACCCTAATTGGACAAGAATAAGCCGAAGGAGGACGAAAATAACCTAATTGATCATCAAATGACACAAACACACCTATTGGATTCACAAGATTGGTTAAAAACCCTAGTTGGAGAAGAATATGCCTAGGGAGGATGAAAATGACCTAATTGATCATCCAATGACACAAATGAACTTATTGGATACACAAGATTGGTTAAAAACCCTAATTGGACAAGAATAAGCATAGGGAGGACGAAAATGACCTAATTGATCATCCAATGACACAAACACACCTATTGGATGCACAAGATTGGTTAAAAACCCTAATTGGACAAGAATATGCCTAGGGAGGACGAAAATAACCTAAATGTTAATCCAATGACACAAATGAACTTATTGGATGCACAAGATTGGTTAAAAACCCTAATTGGACAAGAATAAGCCTAGGGAGTACGAAAATGACCTAATTGATCATCCAATGACACAAACACACCTATTGGATGCACAAGATTGGTTAAAAACCCTAGTTGGACAAGAATATGCCTAGGGAGGTCGAAAATGACCTAATTGATCATCCAATGACACAAACAAACTTATTGGATACACAAGATTGGTTAAAAACCCTAATTGGACAAGAATAAGCATAGGGAGGACGAAAATGACCTAATGTATCATCCAATGACACAAACACACCTATTGGATGCACAAGATTGGTTAAAAACCCTAATTGGACAAGAATATGCCTAGGGAGGACGAAAATAACCTAAATGTTAATCCAATGACACAAATGAACTTATTGGATGCACAAGATTGGTTAAAAACCCTAATTGGACAAGAATAAGCCTAAGGAGGACGAAAATGACCTAAATGCTAATCCAATGACACAACTCAACTTATTGGATGCACAAGATTGGTTAAAACCCCTAATTGGGCAAGAATAAGCCTAGGGAGGACGAAAATGACCTAATTGGTCATCCAATGACACACACACTCCTATTGAATGCACAAGATTGGTTAAAAACCCTAATTGGACAAGAATATGCCTAGGGAGGACGAAAATGACCTAAATATTAATTCAATGACACAAACAAACTTATTGGATGCACAAGATTGGTTAAAAACCCTAATTGGACAAGAATAAGCCTATGGAGGAAGAAAATGACCTAATTGATCATCCAATGACACAAACACACCTATTGGATGCACAAGATTGGTTAAAAACACTAATTGGACAAGAATATGCCTAGGGAGGACGGATATGACCTAAATGTTAATCCAATGACACAAATGAACTTATTGGATGCACAAGATTGGTTAAAAACCCTAATTGGACAAGAATAAGCCTAGGGAGGACGAAAATGACCTAATTGATCATCCTATGACACAAACACACCTATTGGATGCACAAGATTGGTTAAAAACCCTAATTGGACAAGAATATGCCTAGGGAGGACCAAAATGACCTAAATATTAATTCAATGACACAAACAAAGTTATTGGATGCACAAGATTGGTTAAAAACCCTAATTGGACAAGAATAAGCCTAGGGAGGACGAAAATGACCTAATTGATCATCCAATGACACAAACACACCTATTGGATGCACAAGATTGGTTAAAAACCATAATTGGACAAGAATAAGCCTAGGGAAGACAAAAATGACCTAATTGATCATCCAATGACACAAACACACCTATTGGATGCACAAGATTGGTTAAAAACCCTAATTGGACAAGAATAAGCATAGGGAGGACGAAAATGACCTAATTGATCATCCAATGACACAAACACACCTATTGGAAGCACAAGATTGGTTAAAAACCCTAGTTGGACAAGAATATGCCTAGGGAGGACGAAAATGACCTAATTGATCATCCAACGACACAAATGAACTTATTGGATGCACAAGATAGGTTAAAAACCCTAATTGGACAAGAATAAGCATAGAAAGAACGAAAATGACCTAATTGATCATCCAATGACACAAACACACCTATTGGAAGCACAAGATTGGTTAAAAACCGTAATTGGACAAGAATATGCCTAGGGAGGACGAAAATAACCTAAATGTTAATCCAATGACACAAATGAACTTATTGGATGCACAAGATTGGTTAAAAACCCTAATTGGACAAGAATAAGCCTAAGGAGGACGAAAATGACCTAAATGCTAATCCAATGACACAACTCAACTTATTGGATGCACAAGATTGGTTAAAACCCCTAATTGGGCAAGAATAAGCCTAGGGAGGAGGAAAATGACCTAATTGATCATCCAATGACACAAACACTCCTATTGAATGCACAAGATTGGTTAAAAACCCTAATTGTACAAGAATATGCCTAGGGAGGACGAAAATGACCTAAATATTAATTCAATGACACAAACAAACTTATTGGATGCACAAGATTGGTTAAAACCCTAATTGGACAAGAATAAGCCTATGGAGGACGAAAATGACCTAATTGATCATCCATGACACAAACACACCTATTGGATGCACAAGATTGGTTAAAAATACTAATTGGACAAGAATATGCCTTGGGAGGACGGATATGACCTAAATGTTAATCCAATGACACAAATGAACCTATTGGAAGCACAAGATTGGTTAAAAACCCTAATTGGACAAGAATATGCCTAGGGAGGACGAAAATGACCTAAATGTTAATCCAATGACACAAATGAACTTATTGGATGCACAAGATTGGTTAAAAACCCTAGTTGGACAAGAATAAGCCTAGGGAGGACGAAAATGACCTAATTGATCATCCAATGACACAAACACACCTATTGGATGCACAACATTGGTTAAAAACCCTAATTGGACAAGAATATGCCTAGGGAGGACGAAAATGACCTAAATATTAATTCAATGACACAAACAAACTTATTGGTACACAAGATTGGTTAAAAACCCTAATTGGACAAGAATAAGCCTAGGGAGGACGAAAATGACCTAATTGATCATCCAATGACACAAACACACCTATTGGATGCACAAGATTGGTTAAAAACCCTAATTGGACAAGAATAAGCCTAGGGAGGACGAAAATGACCTAATTGATCATCCAATGACACAAACACACCTATTGGATGCACAAGATTGGTTAAAAACCCTAATTGGATAAGAATGTGCCTAGGGAAGACGAAAATGACCTAATTGATCATCCAATGACACAAATGAACTTATTGGTTGCACAAAATTAGTTAAAAACCCTAATTGGACAAGAATAAGTCTATGGAGGACGAAAATAACCTAATTGATCATCCAATGACCCAAACACACCTATTGGATGCACAAGTTTTGTCTAAAACTCTAATTGGACAAGAATATGCCTAGGGAGGACGAAAATGACCTAAATGTTAATCCAATGACACAAATGAACTTATTGGATGCACAAGATTGGTTAAAAACCCTAATTGGACAAGAATAAGCCTAGGGAGGACGAAAATGACCTAATTGATCATCCAATGACACAAACACACCTATTGGATGCACAAGATTGGTTAAAAACCCTAATTGGACAAAAATAAACCTAGGGAGGACGAAAATGGCCTAATTGATCATCCAATGACACAAACACACCTATTGGATGCACAAGATTGGTTAAAAACCCTAATTGGACAAGAATATGCCTAGGGAGGACGAAAATACCCTAATTGATCACCCAATGACACAAAGACACCTATTGGATGCACAAGATTGGTTAAAAACCCTAATTTGACAATAATATGCCTAGGGAGGACGAAAATGACCTAAATGTTAATCCAATGACACAAATGAACTTATTGGATGCACAAGATTGGTTAAAAACCCTAATTGGACAAGAATAAGCCTAGGGAGGACGAAAATGACCTAATTGATCATCCAATGACACAAACACACCTATTGGATGCACAAGATTGGTTAAAAACCCTAATTGGACAAGAATATGCCTAGGGAGGACGAAAATGACCTAATTGATCATCCAATGACACAAATGAACTTATTGGATGCACAAGATTAGTTAAAAACCCAAATTGGACATGAATAAGCCTAGGGAGGACAAAAATAACCTAATTGATCATCAAATGACACAAACACACCTATTGGATGCACAAGATTGGTTAAAAACCCTAATTGGACAAGAATATGCCTAGGGAGGACGAAAATGACCTAAATGTTAATCCAATGACACAAATGAACTTATTGGATGCACAAGATTGGTTAAAAACCCTAATTGGACAAGAATAAGCCTAGGGAGGACGAAAATGACCTAATTGATCATCCAATGACACAAACAAAACTATTGGATGCACAAGATTGGTTAAAAACCCTAATTGGACAAGAATATGCCTAGGGAGTACGAAAATGACCTAATTGATCATCCAATGACACAAATGAACTTATTGGATGCACAAGATTAGTTAAAAACCCTAATTGGACAAGAATAAGCCTAGGGAGGACGAAAATAACCTAATTGATCATCCAATGACACAAACACACCTATTGGATGCACAAGATTGGTCTAAAACTCTAATTGGACAAGAATATGCCTACGGAGAACGAAAATGACCTAAATGTTAATCCAATGACACAAATGAACTTATTGGATGCACAAGATTGGTTAAAAACCCTAATTGGACAAGAATAAGCCTAGGGAGGACGAAAATGACCTAATTGATCATCCAATGACACAAACAAACGTATTGGATGCACTAGATTGGTTAAAAACCCTAATTGCACAAGAATGTGCCTAGGGAGGACGAAAATGACCTAATTGATCATCCAATGACACAAACAGACCTATTGGATTCACAAGATTGGTTAAAAATCCTAATTGGACAAGAATATGCCTAGGGAGGACGAAAATGACCTAATTGATCATCCAATGACACAAATGAACTTATTGGATGCACAAGATTGGTTAAAAACCCTAATTGGACAAGAATAAGCCTAGGAAGGACGAAATGACCTAATTGATCATCCAATGACACAAACACACCTATTGGATGCACAAGATTTGTTAAAAATCCTAATTGGACAAGAATATGCCTAGGGAGGACGAAAATGACCTAAATGTTAATCCAATGACACAAATGAACTTATTGGATGCACAAGATTGGTTAAAAACCCTAATTGGACAAGAATAAGCCTAGGAAGGACGAAATGACCTAATTAATCATCCAATGACACAAGCACACCTATTGGATGAACAAGATTGGTTAAAAACCCTAATTTGACAAGAATATGCCTAGGGAGGACAGATATGACCTAAATGTTAATCCAATGACACAAATGAACTTATTGGATGCACAAGATTGGAAAAAAAACCCTAATTGGACAAGAATAAGCCTAGGGAGGACGAAAATGACCTAATTGATCATCCAATGACACAAACACACCTATTGGATGCACAAGATTGGTTAAAAACCCTAATTGGACAAGAATATGCCTAGGGAGGACGAAAATGACCTAAATATTAATTCAATGACACAAACAAAGTTATTGGATGCACAAGATTGGTTAAAAACCCTAATTGGACAAGAATAAGCCTAGGGATGACGAAAATGACCTAATTGATCATCCAATGACACAAACACACCTATTGGAAGCACATAATTGGTTAAAATCCCTAATTGGACAAGAATATGCCTAGGGAGGACGAAAATGACCTAAATGTTAATCCAATGACACAAATGAACTTATTGGATGCACAAGATTGGTTAAAAACCCTAATTGGACAAGAATAAGCCTAGGGAGGACGAAAATGACCTAATTGATCATCCAATGACACAAACACACCTATTGGATGCACAAGATTGGTTAAAAACCCTAATTGGACAAAAATAAACCTAGGGAGGACGAAAATGGCCTAATTGATCATCCAATGACACAAACACACCTATTGGATGCACAAGATTGGTTAAAAACCCTAATTGGACAAGAATATGCCTAGGGAGGACGAAAATACCCTAATTGATCACCCAATGACACAAAGACACCTATTGGATGCACAAGATTGGTTAAAAACCCTAATTTGACAATAATATGCCTAGGGAGGACGAAAATGACCTAAATGTTAATCCAATGACACAAATGAACTTATTGGATGCACAAGATTGGTTAAAAACCCTAATTGGACAAGAATAAGCCTAGGGAGGACGAAAATGACCTAATTGATCATCCAATGACACAAACACACCTATTGGATGCACAAGATTGGTTAAAAACCCTAATTGGACAAGAATAAGCCTAGGGAGGACGAAAATGACCTAATTGATCATCCAATGACACAAACACACCTATTGGATGCACAAGATTGGTTAAAAACCCTAATTGGATAAGAATGTGCCTAGGGAAGACGAAAATGACCTAATTGATCATCCAATGACACAAATGAACTTATTGGTTGCACAAAATTAGTTAAAAACCCTAATTGGACAAGAATAAGTCTATGGAGGACGAAAATAACCTAATTGATCATCCAATGACCCAAACACACCTATTGGATGCACAAGTTTTGTCTAAAACTCTAATTGGACAAGAATATGCCTAGGGAGGACGAAAATGACCTAAATGTTAATCCAATGACACAAATGAACTTATTGGATGCACAAGATTGGTTAAAAACCCTAATTGGACAAGAATAAGCCTAGGGAGGACGAAAATGACCTAAATGTTAATCCTATGACACAACTCAACTTATTGGATGCACAAGATTGGTTAAAAACCCTAATTGGGCAAGAATAAGCCTAGGGAGGACGAAAATGACCTAATTGATCATCCAATGACACAAACACACCTATTGGATGCACAAGATTGGGTAAAAACCCTAATTGGCCAAGAATAAGCCTAGGGAGGACGAAAATGACCTAAATGTTAATCCAATGACAAAACTGAACTTATTGGATGCACAAGATTTGTTAAAAACCCTAATTGGACAAGAATAAGCCTAGGGAGGACGAAAATGACCTAATTGATCATCCAATGACACAAACACACCTATTGGATGCACAAGATTGGTTAAAAATCCTAATTGGACAAGAATATGCCTAGGGAGGACGAAAATGACCTAATTGATCATCCAATGACACAAATGAACTTATTGGATGCACAAGATTGGTTAAAAACCCTAGTTGGACAAAAATAAGCCTATGGAGGACGAAAATGACCTAATTGATCATCCAATGACACAAACACACCTATTGGATGCACAAGATTGGTTAAAAACCCTAATTGGTCAAGTATATGCCTAAGGAGGACGAAAATGACCTAATTGATCATCCAATGACACAAACACACCTATTGGATGCACAAGATTGGTTAAAAACCCTAATTGGACAAGAATTTGCCTAGGGAGGACGAAAATGACCTAATTGATGATCCAATGACACAAACACACCTATTGGATGCACAAGATTGGTTAAAAACCCTAATTGGACAAGAATAAGCCTAGGGAGGACGAAAATGACCTAATTGATCATCCAATGACACAAACACACCTATTGGATGCACAAGATTGGTTAAAAACCCTAATTGGACAAGAATATGCCTAGGGAGGACGAAAATGACCTAAATATTAATTCAATGTCACAAACAAAGTTATTGGATGTACAAGATTGGTTAAAAACCCTAATTGGACAGGAATAAGCCTAAGGAGGACGAAAATGACCTAATTGATCATCCAATGACACAAACACACCTATTGGATGCAAAATATTGGTTAAAAACCCTAATTGGAAAAGATGATGCCTAGGGAGGACGAAAATGACCTAAATATTAATTCAATGACATAAACAAACTTATTGGTTGCACAAAATTGGTTAAAAACCCTAATTGGACAAGAATAAGGCTAGGGAAGACGAAATTGACCTAATTGATCATCCAATGTCACAAACACACCTATTGGAAGCACAAGATTGGTTAAAAACCCTAATTGGACAAGAATATGCCTAGGGAGGACGAAAATGACCTAAATGTTAATCCAATGACACAAATGAACTTATTGGATGCACAAGATTGGTTAAAAACCCTAATTGGACAAGAATAAGCCTAGGGAGGACGAAAATGACCTAATTGATCATCCAATGACACAAATGAACATATTGGATGCACAAGATTGGTTAAAAACCCTAATTGGACAAGAATAAGCCTAGGGAGGACGAAAATGACCTAATTGATCATCCAATCACACAAACACACCTATTGGATGCACAAGATTGGTTAAAAACCCTAATTGGACAAGAATATGCCTAGGGAGGACGAAAATAACCTAAATGTTAATCCAATGACACAAATGAACTTATTGGATGCACAAGATTGGTTAAAAACCCTAATTGGACAAGAATAAGCCTAAGGAGGACGAAAATGACCTAATTGATCATCCAATGACACAGACACACCTATTGGATGCACAAGATTGGTTAAAAACCCTAATTGGACAAGAATAAGCCTAGGGAGGACGAAAATGACCTAATTGATCATCCAATGACACAAACACACCTATTGGATGCACAAGATGGGTTAAAAACCCTAATTGGACAGGAATATGCCTAGGGAGGACGAAAATGACCTAAATGTTAATCCAATGACACAAATGAACTTATTAGATGTACAAGATTGGTTAAAAACCCTAATTGGACAAGAATAAGCCTAGGGAGGACGAAAATGACCTAATTGATCATCCAATGACACAAACACACCTATTGGATACACAAGATTGGTTAAAAACCCTAATTGGACAAGAATATGCCTAGGGAGGATGAAAATGACCTAAATGTTAATCCAATGACACAAATGAACTTATTGGATGCACAAGATTGGTTAAAAACCCTAATTGGACAAGAATAAGCCTAGGGAGGACGAAAATGACCTAATTGATCATCCAATGACACAAACACACCTATTGGATACACAAGATTGGTTAAAAACCCTAATTTGACAAGAATATGCCTAGGGAGGATGAAAATGACCTAAATGTTAATCCAATGACACAAATGAACTTATTGGATGCACAAGATTGGTTAAAAACCCTAATTGGACAAGAATAAGCCTAGGGAGGACGAAAATGACCTAAATGTTAATCCAATGAAACAACTCAACTTATTGGATGCACAATATTGGTTAAAAACCCTAATTGGACAAGAATAAGCCTAGGGAGGACGAAAATGACCTAATTGATCATCCAATGACACAAACACACCTATTGGATGCACAAGATTGGTTAAAAACCCTAATTGGCCAAGAATATGCCTAGGGACGACGAAAATGACCTAAATGTTAATCCAATGACACAAATGAACTTATTGGATGCACAAGATTGGTTAAAAACCCTAATTGGACAAGAATAAGCCTAGGGAGGACGAAAATGACCTAATTGATCATCCAATGACACAAACACACCTATTGGATGCACAAGATTGATTAAAAACCCTAATTGGACAAGAATAAGCCTAAGGAGGACGAAAATGACCTAATTGATAATCCAATGACACAAACACACCTATTGGATGCACAAGTTTGGTTAAAAACCCTAGTTGGACAAGAATATGCCTAGGGAGAACGAAAATGACCTAAATTGAACATCCAATGCCACAAACACACCTATTGGATGCAGAAGATTGGTTAAAAACCCTAATTGGACAAGAATATGCCTAGGGAGAACGAAAATGACCTAAATGTTAATCCAATGACACAAATGAACTTATTGGATGCACAAGATTGGTTAAAAACCCTAATTGGACAAGAATAAGCCTAGGGAGGACGAAAATGACCTAATTGATCATCCAATGACACAAACACACCTATTGGATGCACAAGATTGATTAAAAACCCTAATTGGACAAGAATAAGCCTAAGGAGGACGAAAATGACCTAATTGATAATCCAATGACACAAACACACCTATTGGATGCACAAGTTTGGTTAAAAACCCTAGTTGGACAAGAATATGCCTAGGGACGACGAAAATGACCTAATTGATCATCCAATGACACAAACACACCTATTGGATGCACAAGATTGGTTAAAAACCCTAATTGGACAAGAATATGCCTAGGGAGGACGAAAATAACCTAAATATTAATTCAATGACACAATATAAGTTATTGGATGCACAAGATTGGTTAAAAACCCTAATTGGACAAGAATAGGCCTAGGGATGACGAAAATGACCTGATTGATCATCCAATGACACAAACACACCTATTGGATGCACAAGATTGGTTAAAAACCCTAATTGGACAACAATATGCCTAGGGAGGACGAAAATGACCTAAATGTTAATCCAATGACACAAATGAACTTATTGGATGCACAAGATTGGTTAAAAACCCTAATTGGACAAGAATAAGCCTAGGGAGGACGAAAAAGACCTAATTGATCATCCAATGACACAAACACACCTATTGGATGCACAAGATTGGTTAAAAACCCTAATTGGACAAGAATATACCTAGGGAGGACGAAAATGACCTAATTGATCATCCAATGACACAAATGAACTTATTGGATGCAAAAGATTTGTTAAAAACCCTAATTGGACAAGAATAAGCCTAGGGAGGACGAAAATGACCTAATTGATCATCCAATGACACAAACACACCTATTGGATGCACAAGATTGGTTAAAAACCCTAATTGGACAAGAATATGCCTAGGGAGGACGAAAATGATCTAAATATTAATTCAATGACACAAACATACTTATCGGATGCACAAGATTGGTTAAAAAACCTAATTGGACAAGAATAAGCCTAAAGAGGATGAAAATGACCTAATTGATCATCCAATGACACAAACACACCTATTGGATGCACAAGATTGGTTAAAAACCCTAATTGGACAAGAATAAGCCTAGGGAGGACGAAAATGACCTAATTGATCATCCAATGACACAAACACACCTATTGGATGCACAAGATTGGTTAAAAACCCTAGTTACACAAGAATATGCCTAGGGAGGACGAAAATGACCTAATTGATTATCCAATGACACAAATGAAATTATTGGATGCACAAGATTGGTTAAAAACCCTAGTTGGACAAGAATATGCCTAGGGAGGACGAAAATGACCTAATTGATCATCCAATGACACAAACACACCTATTGGATGCACAAGATTGGTTAAAAACCCTAATTGGACAAGAATAAGCCTAGGGAGGACGAAAATGACCTAATTGATCATCCAATGACACAAACACACCTATTGGATGCACAAGATTGGTTAAAAACCCTAATTGGACAAGAATAAGCCTAGGGAGGATGAAAATGACCTAATTGATCATCCATTGCCACAAACACACCTATGGGATGCACAAGATTGGTTAAAAACCCTAATTGGACAAGAATATCCCTAGGGAGGACGAAAATGACCTAATTGGTCATCCAATGACACAAACACACCTATTGGATGCAAAAGATTGGTTAAAAACCCTAATTGGACAAGAATAAGCCTAGGGAGGACGAAAATAACCTAATTGATCATCCAATGACACAACTCAACTTATTGGATGCACAAGATTGGTTAAAAACCCTAATTGGACAACAATATGCCTAGGGAGGACGAAAATGACCTAAATGTTAATCCAATGACACAAATGAACTTATTGGATGCACAAGATTGGTTAAAAACCCTAATTGGACAAGAATAAGCCTAGGGAGGACGAAAATGACCTAAATGTTAATCCAATGACACAACTCAACTTATTGGATGCACAAGATTCGTTAAAAACCCTAATTGGACAAGAATAAGCCTACGGAGGACGAAAATGACCTAATTGATCATCCAATGACACAAACACACCTATTGGATGCACAAGATTGGTTAAAAACCCTAATTGGATAGAATATGCCTAGGGAGGACGAAAATTACCTAATTGATCATCCAATGACACAAACACACCTATTAGATGCACAAGATTGGTTAAAAACCCTAATTGGACAAGAATAAGCCTAGGGAGGACGAAAATGACCTAATTGATCATCCAATGACACAAACTCACCTATTGGATGCACAAGATTTGTCTAAAACTCTAATTGGACAAGAATATGCCTAGGGAGGACGAAAATGACCTAAATGTTAATCCAATGACACAAATGAACATATTGGATGCACAAGATTGGTTAAAAACCCTAATTGGACAAGAATATGCCTAGGGAGGACGAAAATGACCTAAATATTAATTCAATGACACAAACGAAGTTATTGGATGCACAAGATTGGTTAAAAACCCTAATTGGACAAGAATAAGCCTAGGGAGGACATAAATGACCTAATTGTTCATCCAATGACACAAACACACCTATTGGATGCACAAGATTGCTTAAAAACCCTAATTGGACAAGAATATGCCTAGGGAGGACGAAAATGACCTAAATATTAATTCAATGACACAAACAAACTTATCTGATGCACAAGATTGGTTAAAAACCCTAATTGGACAAGAATAAGCCTAGGGAGGATGAAAATGACCTAATTGATCATCCAATGACACAAACACACCTATTGGATGCACAAGATTGGTTAAAAACCCTAATTGGACAAGAATAAGCCTAGGGAGGACGAAAATGACCTAATTGATCATCCAATGACACAAACACACCTATTGGATGCACAAGATTGGTTAAAAACCCTAATTGGACAAGAATATGCCTAGAGAGGACGAAAATGACCTAAATGTTAATCCAATGACACAAATGAACTTATTGGATGCACAAGATTGGTTAAAAACCCTAATTGGACAAGAATAAGCCTTGGGAGGACGAAAATGACCTAATTGATCATCCAATGACACAAACACACCTATTGGATGCACAAGACTAGTTAAAAACCGTAATTGGAGAAGAATATGCCTAGGAAGGACGAAAATGACCTAATTGATCATCCAATGACACAAACACACCTATTGGATGCACAAGATTGGTTAAAAACCCTAATTGGACAAGAATAAGCCTAGGGAGGACGAAAATGACCTAATTGATCATCCAATGACACAAACACACCTATTGGATGCACAAGATTGGTTAAAAACCCTAATTGGACAAGAATATGCCTAGGGAGGACGAAAATGACCTAAATATTAATTCAATGACATAAACAAACTTATTGGATGCACAAGATTGGTTAAAAACCCTAATTGGACAAGAATAAGCCTAGGGAGGACGAAAATGACCTAATTGATCATCCATTGTCACAAACACACCTATTGGAAGCACAAGATTGGTTAAAAACCCTAATTGGACAAGAATATGCCTAGGGAGGACGAAAATGACCTAAATGTTAATCCAATGACACAAATGAACTTATTGGATGCACAAGATTGGTTAAAAACCCTAATTGGACAAGAATAAGCCTAGGGAGGACGAAAATGACCTAATTGATCTTCCAATGACACAAACACACCTATTGGATGCACAAGATTGGTTAAAAACCCTAATTGGACAAGAATATGCCTAGGGAGGATGAAAATGACCTAAATGTTAATCCAATGACACAAATGAACTTATTGGATGCACAAGATTGGTTAAAAACCCTAATTGGACAAGAATAAGCCTTCGGAGGACGAAAATGACCTAATCGATCATCCAATGACACAAACACTCCTATTGGATGCAAAAGACTGGTTAAAAACCCTAATTGGACAAGAATATGCCTAGGAAGGACGAAAATGACCTAATTGATCATCCAATGACACAAACACACCTATTGGATGCACAAGATTGGTTAAAAACCCTAATTGGACAAGAATAAGCCTAGGGAGGACGAAAATGACCTAATTGATCATCCAATGACACAAACACACCTATTGGATGCACAAGATTGGTTAAAAACCCTAATTGGACAAGAATATGCCTAGGGAGGACGAAAATGACCTAAATGTTAATCCAATGACACAAATGAACTTATTGGATGCACAACATTGGTTAAAAACCCTAATTGGACAAGAATAAGTCTAGGTAGGACGAAAATGACCTAATTGATCATCCAATGACACAAACACTCCTATTGGATGCACAAGATTGGTTAAAAACCCTAATTGGACAAGAATATGCCTAGGGAGGACGAAAATGACCTAAATATTGATTCAATGACACAAACAAAGTTATTGGATGCACAAGGTTGATTAAAAACCCTAATTTGACAAGAATAAGTCTAGGTAGGACGAAAATGACCTAATTGATCATCCAATGACACAAACACACCTATTGGATGCACAAGATTGGTTAAAAACCCTAATTGGATAAGAATAAGCCTATGGACGACGAAAACCACCTAATTGATCATCCAATGACACAAACACACCTATTGGATGCACAAGATTGGTTAAAAACCCTAATTGGACAAGAATATGCCTAAGGAGGACGAAAATGACCTAAATTGATCATCCAATGACACAAACACACCTACTGGATGCACAAGATTGGTTAAAAACCCTAATTGGACAAGAATATGCCTAAGGAGGACGAAAATGACCTAAATTGATCATCCAATGACACAACCACACCTTTTGGATGCACAAGATTGGTTTAAAACCCTAATTGGACAAGAATATGCCTAGGGAGGACGAAAATGACCTAAATATTAATTCAATGACACAAACAAAGTTATTGGATGCACAAGATTGATTAAAAACCCTAATTTGACAAGAATAAGTCTAGGTAGGACGAAAATGACCTAATTGATCATCCAATGACACAAACACACCTATTGGATGCACAAGATTGGTTAAAAACCCTAATTGGACAAGAATATGCCTAGGGAGGACGAAAATGACCTAAATATTAATTCAATGACACAAACAAAGTTATTGGATGCACAAGATTGATTAAAAACCCTAATTTGACAAGAATAAGTCTAGGTAGGACGAAAATGAACTAATTGATCATCCAATGACACAAACACACCTATTGGATGCACAAGATTGGTTAAAAACCCTAATTGGACAAGAATAAGCCTAGGGACGACGAAAACGACCTAATTAATCATCCAATGACACAAACACACCTATTGGATGCACAAGATTGGTTAAAAACCCTAATTGGACAAGAATAAGCCTAGGGAGGACGAAAATGACCTAATTGATCATCCAATGACACAAACACACCTATTGGATGCACAAGATTGGTTAAAAACCCTAATTGGACAAGAATATGCCTAGGGAGGACGAAAATGACCTAATTGATCATCCAATGACACAAACACACCTATTGGATGCACAATATTGGTTAATAACCCTAATTGGACAAGAATTAGCCTAGGGAGGAAGAAAATGACCTAAATGTTAATCCAATGACACAAATGAACTTATTGGATGCACAAGATACGTTAAAAACCCTAATTGGACAAGAATATTCCTAGGGAGGACGAATATGACCTAAATGTTAATCCAATGACAAAAATGAACTTATTGGATGCACAAGATTGGTTAAAAACCCTAATTGGACAAGAATAAGCCTAGGGAGAACGAAAATGACCTAAATGTTAATCCAATGACACAACTCAACTTATTGGATGCACAAGATTGGTTTAAAAACCTAATTGAACAAGAATAAGCCTAGGGAAGACGGAAATGACCTAATTGATCATCCAATGACACAAACACACATATTGGATGCACAAGATTGGTTAAAAACCCTAGTTGGACAAGAATATGCCTAGGGAGGACATAAATGACCTAATTGATCATCCAATGACACAAATGAACTTATTGGATGCACAAGATTGGTTAAAAACCCTAATTGGACAAGAATAAGCCTAGGGAGAACGAAAATGACCTAAATGTTAATCCAATGACACAATTCAACTTATTGGATGCTCAAGATTGGTTAAAAACCCTAATTGGACAAGAATAAGCCTAGGGAGGACGAAAATGACCTAATTGATCATCCAATGACACAAACACACCTATTGGATGCACAATATTGGTTAATAACCCTAATTGGACAAGAAAATGCTTAGGGAGGACGAAAATGACCTAAATATTAATTAAATGACACAAACAAAGTTATTGGATGCACAAGATTGGTTAAAAACCCTAATTGGACAAGAATATGCCTAGGGAGGACGAATATGACCTAAATGTTAATCCAATGACACAAATGAACTTATTGGATGCATAAGATTGGTTAAAAACCATAATTGGACAAGAATAAGCCTAGGGAGAACGAAAATGACCTAAATGTTAATCCAATGACACAACTCAACTTATTGGATGCACAAGATTGGTTAAAAACCCTAATTGGACAAGAATATGCCTAGGGAGGACGAAAATGACCTAATTGATCATCCAATGACACAAACACACCTATTGGATGCACAAGATAGGTTAAAAACCCTAATTGGACAAGAATATGCATAGGGAGGACGAAAATGACCTAATTGATCATCCAATGACACAAACACACCTATTGGATGCACAAGATTGGTTAAAAAACCTAATTGGATAAGAATAAGCCTAGTGAGGACGAAAATGACCTAATTGATCATCCAATGAAACAAACACACCTATTGGAAGCACAAGATTGGATAAAAACCCTAGTTGGACAAGAATATGCCTAGGGAGGACGAAAATGACCTAATTGATCATCCAATAACACAAATGAACTTATTGGATGCACAAGATTGGTTAAAAACCCTAATTGGACAAGAATAAGCATAGAAAGAACGAAAATGACCTAATTGATCATCCAATGACACAAACACACCTATTGGATGCACAAGATTGGTTAAAAACCCTAATTGGACAAGAATATGCCTAGGGAGGACGAAAATGACCTAAGTATTAATTCAATGACACAAACAAAGTTATTGGATGCACAAGATTGGTTAAAAACCCTAATTGGACAAGAATAAGCCTAGGGAGGACGAAAATGACCTAATTGATCATCCAATGACACAAACACACCTATTGGATGCACAAGATTGGTTAAAAACCCTAATTGGACAAGAATATGCCTAGGGAGGACGAAAATGACCTAATTGATCATCCAATGACACAAACACTCCTATTGGATGCACAAGATTGGTTAAAAACCATAATTGGACAAAAATATGCCTAGGGAGGACGAATATGACCTAAATTTTAATCCAATAACACAAATGAACTTATTGGATGCACAAGATTGGTTAAAACCCTAATTGGACAAGAATAAGCTTAGGGAGAACGAAAATGACCTAAATGTTTAATCCAATGACACAACTCAACTTATTGGATGCACAAGATTGGTTAAAAACCCTAATTGGACAAGAATAAGCTTAGGGAGAACGAAAATGACCTAAATGTTAATCCAATGACACAACTCAACTTATTGGATGCACAAGATTGGTTAAAAACCCTAATTGGACAAGAATAAGCCTAGGGAGGACGAAAATAACCTAATTGATCATCCAATGACACCAACACACCTATTGGAAGCACAAGATTGGTTAAAAATCCTAATTGGACAAGAATATGCCTAGGGAGGACGAAAATGACCTGATTGATTATCCAATGACACTAATGAACTTATTGGATGCACAAGATTGGTTAAAAACCCTAATTGGACAAGTATAAGCCTAGGGAGGACGAAAATGACCTAATTGATCATCCAATGACATAAACACACCTATTGGATGCACAAGATTGGTTAAAATCCCTAATTGGACAAGAATATGCCTAGGGAGGACGAAAATGACCTAATTGATCATCCAATGACACAAACACTCCTATTGGATGCACAAGATTGGTTAAAAACCCTAATTGGACAAGAATATGCCTAGGGAGGATGAATATGACCTAAATTTTAATCCAATAACACAAATGAACTTATTGGATGCACAAGATTGGTTAAAAACCCTAATTGGACAAGAATAAGCTTAGGGAGAACGAAAATGACCTAAATGTTAATCCAATGACACAACTCAACTTATTGGATGCACAAGATTGGTTAAAAACCCTAATTGGACAAGAATAAGCATAGGGAGGACGAAAATAACCTAATTGATCATCCAATGACACAAACACACCTATTGGAAGCACAAGATTGCTTAAAAACCCTAATTGGACAAGAATATGCCTAGGGAGGACGAAAATGACCTAGTTGATAATCCAATGACACTAATGAACTTATTGGATGCACAAGATTGGTTAAAAACCCTAATTGGACAAGTATAAGCCTAGGGAGGACGAAAATGACCTAATTGATCATCCAATGACACAAACACACCTATTGGATGCACAAGATTGGTTAAAAACCATAATTGGACAAGAATATGCCTAGGGAGGACGAAAATGACCTAATTGATCATCCAATGACACAAACACTCCTATTGGATGCACAAGATTGGTTAAAAACCCTAATTGGACAAGAATATGCCTAGGGAGGACGAATATGACCTAAATTTTAATCCAATAACACAAATGAACTTATTGGATGCACAAGATTGGTTAAAAACCCTAATTGGACAAGAATAAGCCTAGGGAGGACGAAAATGACCTAATTGATCATCCAATGACACAAACACACCTATTGGATGCACAAGATTGGTTAAAAACCCTAATTGGACAAGAATATGCCTAGGGAGGACGAAAATGACCTAAATATTAATTCAATGACACAAACAAAGTTATTGGATGCAAAGATTGGTTAAAAACCCTAATTGGACAAGAATAAGCCTAGGGAGGACGAAAATGACCTAATTGATCATCCAATGACACAAACACACCTATTGGATGCACAAGATTGGTTAAAAACCCTAATTGGACAAGAATAAGCCTAGGGAGGACGAAAATGACCTAATTGATCATCCAATGACACAAACACACCTATTGGATGCACAAGATTGGTTAAAAACCCTAATTGGACAAGAATATGCCTAGGGAGGACGAAAATGACCTAAATATTAATTCAATGACACAAACAAAGTTATTGGATGCACAAGATTGATTAAAAACCCTAATTTGACAAGAATAAGTGTAGGTAGGATGAAAATGACCTAATTGATCATCCAATGACACAAACACACCTATTGGATGCACAAGATTGGTTAAAAACCCTAATTGGACAAGAATAAGCCTAGGGAGGACGAAAATGACCTAATTGATCATCCAATGACACAAACACACCTATTGGATGCACAAGATTGGTTAAAAACCCTAATTGGACAAGAATATGCCTAGGGAGGACGAAAATGACCTAAATGTTCATCCAATGGCACAAACACACCTATTGAAGGCACAAGATTGGTTAAAAACCCTAATTGGACAAGAATAAGCCTAGGGAGGACGAAAATGACCTAATTGATCATCCAATGACACAAACACACCTATTGGATGCACAAGATTGGTTAAAAACCCTAATTGGACAAGAATATGCCTAGGGAGGACGAAAATGACCTAAATGTTAATCCAATGACACAAATGAACTTATTGGATGCACAAGATTGGTTAAAAACCCTAACTGGACAAGAATAAGCCTAGGGAGGACGAAAATGACCTAATTGATCATCCAATGACACAAACACACCTATTGGATGCACAAGATTGGTTAAAAACCCTAATTGGACAAGAATATGCCTAGGGAGGACGAAAATGACCTAAATATTAATTCAATGACACAAACAAAGATATTGGATGCAGAAGATTGGTTAAAAACCCTAATTGGTCAAGAATAAGCCTAGGGAGAACGAAAATGACCGGAATGTTAATCCAATGACACAACTCAACTTATTGGATGCACAAGATTGGTTAAAAACCCTAATTGGACAAGAATAAGCCTAGGGAGGACGAAAATGACCTAATTGATCATCCAATGATACAAACACACCTATTGGATGCACAAGATTGGTTAAAAACCCTAGTTGGACAAGAATATGCCTAGGGAGGACGAAAATGACCTAATTGATCATCCAATGACACCAATGAACTTATTGGATGCACAAGATTGGTTAAAAACCCTAATTGGACAAGAATAAGCCTAGGGAGGACGAAAATGACCTAATTGATCATCCAATGACACAAACACACCTATTGGATGCACAAGATTGGTTAAAAACCCTAATTGGACAAGAATAAGCCTAGGGAGAACGAAAATGACCGAAATGTTAATCCAATGACACAACTCAACTTATTGGATGCACAAGATTGGTTAAAAACCCTAATTGGACAAGAATAAGCCTAGGGAGGACGAAAATGACCTAATTGATCATCCAATGATACAAACACACCTATTGGATGCACAAGATTGGTTAAAAACCCTAGTTGGACAAGAATATGCCTAGGGAGGACGAAAATGACCTAATTGATTATCCAATGACACCAATGAACTTATTGGATGCACAAGATTGGTTAAAAACCCTAATTGGACAAGAATAAGCCTAGGGAGGACGAAAATGACCTAATTGATCATCCAATGACACAAACACACCTATTGGATGCACAAGATTGGTTAAAAACCCTAATTGGACAAGAATATGCCTAGGGAGGACGAAAATGACCTAATTGGTCATCCAATGACACAAACACACCTATTGGATGCACAAGATTGGTTAAAAACCCTAATTGGACAAGAATAAGCCTAGGGAGGACGAAAATAACCTAATTGATCATCCAATGACACAAACACACCTATTGGATGCACAAGATTGGTTAAAAACCCTAATTGGACAAGAATATGCCTAGGCAGGACGAAAATGATCTAAATGTTAATCCAATGACACAAATGAACTTATTGGATGCACAAGATTGGTTAAAAACCCTAATTGGACAAGAATAAGCCTAGGGAGGACGAAAATGACCTAATTGATCATCCAATGACACAAACACACCTATTGGATGCACAAGATTGGTTAAAAACCCTAATTGGACAAGAATATGCCTAGGGAGGACGAAAATGACCTAATTGATCATCCAATGACACAAATGACCTTATTGGATGAACAAGATTTGTTAAAAACCCTAATTAGACAAGAATAATCCTAGGGATGACGAAAATGACCTAAATGTTAATCCAATGACACAACACACCTATTGGATGCACAAGATTGGTTAAAAACCCTAATTGGACAAGAATATGCCTAGGGAGGACGAAAATGACCTAATTAATCATCCAATGACACAAACACACCTATTGGATGCACAAGATTGGTTAAAAACCAAAATTGGACAAGAATAAGCCTAGGGAGGACGAAAATGACCTAATTGATCATCCATTGCCACAAACACAGCTATTGGATACACAAGATTGATTAAAAACCCTAATTGGACAAGAATAAACCTAGGGATGACGAAAATGAGCTAAATGTTAATCCAATGACACAACTCAACTTATTGGATGCACAAGATTGGTTAAAAACCCTAATTGGACAAGAATAAGCCTAGGGAGGACGAAAATGACCTAATTGATCATCCAATGACACAAACACACCTATTGGATGCACAAGATTGGTTAAAAACCCTAATTGGACAAGAATATGCCTAGGGAGGACGAAAATGACCTAATTGATCATCCAATGACACAAACACACCTATTGGATGCACAAGATTGGTTAAAAACCCTAACTTGACAAGAATATGCCTAGGGAGGACGAAAATGACCTAATTGATCATCCAATGACACAAACACACCTATTGGATGCACAAGATTGGTTAAAAACCCTAATTTGACAAGAATATGCCTAGGGAGGACGAATATGACCTAAATGTTAATCCAATAACTCAAATGAACTTATTGGATGCACAAGATTTGTTAAAAACCCAAATTGGACAAGAATAATCCTAGGGAGAACGAAAATGACCTAAATGTTAATCCAATGACACAACTCAACTTATTGGATGCACAAGATTGGTTAAAAACCCTAATTGGACAAGAATAAGCCTAGGGAGGACGAAAATGACCTAATTGATCATCCAATGACACAAACACACCTATTGGATGCACAAGATTGGTTAAAAACCCTAATTGGACAAGAATATGCCTAGGGAGGACGAAAATGACCTAAATATTAATTCAATGACACAAACAAACTTATCGGATGCACAACATTGGTTAAAAACCCTAATTGGACAAGAATAAGCTTTGGGAGGACGAAAATGACCTAATTGATCATCCAATGACACAAACACACCTATTAGATGCACAAGATTGGTTAAAAACCCTAATTGGACAAGAATAAGCCTAGGGAGGACGAAAATGACCTAATTGATCATCCAATGACACAAACACACCTATTGGATGCACAAGATTGGTTAAAAACCCTAATTGGACAAGAATATGCCTAGGGAGGACGAAAATGACCTAAATATTAATTCAATGACATAAACAAAGTTATTGGATGCACAAGATTGGTTAAAAACCCTAATTGGACAAGAATAAGCCTAGGGAGGACGTAAATGACCTAATTGATCATCCAATGACACAAACACACCTATTGGATGCACAAGATTGGTTAAAAACCCTAATTGGACAAGAATATGCCTAGGGAGGACGAAAATGACCTAAATATTAATTCAATGACACATACAAACTTATTGGATGCACAAGATTGGTTAAAAACCCTAATTGGACAAGAATAAGCCTAGGGAGGACGAAAATGACCTAATTGATCATCCAATGACACAAACACACCTATTGGATGCACAAGATTGGTTAAAAACCCTAGTTGGACAAGAACATGCCTAGGGAGGACAAAAATGACCTAATTGATCATCCAATGACACCAATGAACTTATTGGATGCACAAGATTGGTTAAAAACCCTAATTGGACAAGAATAAGCCTAGGGAGGACGAAAATGACCTAATTGATCATCCAATGACACAAACACACCTATTGGATGCACAAGATTGGTTAAAAACCCTAATTGGACAAGAATATGCCTAGGGAGGACGAAAATGACCTAAATATTAATTCAATGACGCAAAAAAAGTTATTGGATGCACAAGATTGGTTAAAAACCCTAATTGGACAACAATATGCCTAGGGAGGACGAAAATGACCTAAATATTAATTCAATGACATAAACAAACTTATTGGATGCACAAGAATGGTTAAAAACCCTAATTGGACAAGAATAAGCCTAGGGAGGACGAAAATGACCTAATTGATCATCCAATATCACAAGCACACCTATTGGATGCACAAGATTGGTTAAAAACCCTAACTGGACAAGAATATGCCTAGGGAGGACGAAAATGACCTAAATATTAAATCAATGACACAAACAAACTTATTGGATGCACAAGATTGGTTAAAAACCCTAATTGGACAAGAATAAGCCTAGGGAGGACGAAAATGACCTAATTGATCATCCAATGACACAAACACACCTATTGGATGCACAAGATTGGTTAAAAACCCAAATTGCACAAGAATATGCCTAGGGAGGAGGAAAATGACCTAAATATTAATTCAATGACGCAAACAAAGTTATTGGATGCACAAGATTGGTTAAAAACCCTAATTGGACAAGAATAAGCCTAGGGAGGACGAAAATGACCTAATTGATCATCCAATGACACAAACACACCTATTGGATGCACAAGATTGGTTAAAAACCCTAGTTGGACAAGAATATGCCTAGGGAGGACGAAGATGACCTAAATATTAATTCAATGACGCAAAAAAAGTTATTGGATGCACAAGATTGGTTAAAAACCCTAATTGGACAACAATATGCCTAGGGAGGACGAAAATGACCTAAATATTAATTCAATGACATAAACAAACTTATTGGATGCACAAGAATGGTTAAAAACCCTAATTGGAGAAGAATAAGCCTAGGGAGGACGAAAATGACCTAATTGATCATCCAATGACACAAACACACCTATTGGATGCACAAGATTGGTTAAAAACCCTAGTTGGACAAAAATATTCCTAGGGAGGACGAAAATGACCTAAATGTTAATCCAATGACAAAAATGAACTTATTGGATGCACAAGATTGGTTAAAAACCCTAATTGGACAAGAATAAGCCTAGGGAGGACGAAAATGACCTAATTGATCATCCAATGACACAAACACACCTATTGGATGCACAAGATTGGTTAAAAACCCTAACTGGACAAGAATATGCCTAGGGAGGACGAAAATGACCTAAATGTTAATCCAATGACACAAATGAACTTATTGGATGCACAAGATTGGTTAAAAACCCTAATTGATCATCCAATGAAAAAAACACACCTATTGGATGCACAAGATTGGTTAAAAACCCTAATTGGACAAGAATAAGCCTAGGGAGGACGAAAATGACCTAAATGTCAATCCAATGACACAACTCAACTTATTGGATGCACAAGATTGGTTAAAAATCCTAATTGGACAAGAATAAGCCTATGGAGGACGCAAATGACCTAATTGATCATCCAATGACACAAACACACCTATTGGATGCACAAGATTGGTTAAAAACCCTAATTGGACAAGAATATGCGTAGGGAGGAGGAAAATAACCTAAATATTAATTCAATGACACAAACAAAGTTATTGGATGCACAAGATTGGTTAAAAACCCTAATTGGACAAGAATAAGCCTAGGGAGGACGAAAATGACCTAATTGATCATCCAATGACACAAACACACCTATTGGATGCACAAGATTGGTTAAAAACCCTAATTGGACAAGAATATGCCTAGGGAGGACGAAAATGACCTCATTGATCATCCAATGACACAAATGAACTTATTGGATGCACAAGATTAGTTAAAAACCATAATTGGACAGGAATAAGCCTAAGGAGGACGAAAATAACCTAATTGATCATCCAATGACACAAATACAGCTATTGGATGCATAAGATTGGTTAAAAACCCTAATTGGACAAGAATATGCCTAGGGAGGACGAAAATGACCTAAATGTTAATCCAATGACACAAATGAACTTATTGGATGCACAAGATTGGTTAAAAACCCTAATTGGACAAGAATAAGCCTAGGGAGGACGAAAATGACCTAATTGATCATCCAATGACACAAACACACCTATTGGATGCACAAGATTGGTTAAAAACCCTAATTGGACAAAAATAAACCTAGGGAGGACGAAAATGGCCTAATTGATCATCCAATGACACAAACACACCTATTGGATGCACAAGATTGGTTAAAAACCCTAATTGGACAAGAATATGCCTAGGGAGGACGAAAATACCCTAATTGATCACCCAATGACACAAAGACACCTATTGGATGCACAAGATTGGTTAAAAACCCTAATTTGACAATAATATGCCTAGGGAGGACGAAAATGACCTAAATGTTAATCCAATGACACAAATGAACTTATTGGATGCACAAGATTGGTTAAAAACCCTAATTGGACAAGAATAAGCCTAGGGAGGACGAAAATGACCTAATTGATCATCCAATGACACAAACACACCTATTGGATGCACAAGATTGGTTAAAAACCCTAATTGGACAAGAATATGCCTAGGGAGGGCGAAAATGACCTAATTGATCATCCAATGACACAAACACACCTATTGGATGCACAAGATCGGTTAAAAACCCTAATTGGACAAGAATAAGCCTAGGGAGGACGAAAATGACCTAATTGATCATCCAATGACACAAACACACCTATTGGATGCACAAGATGGGTTAAAAACCCTAATTGGACAAGAATATGCCTAGGGAGGACGAAAATCACCTAAATGTTAATCCAATGACACAAATGAACTTATTAGATGTACAAGATTGGTTCAAAACCCTAATTGGACAAGAATAAGTCTAGGGAGGACGAAAATGACCTAATTGATCATCCAATGACACAAACACACCTATTGGACGCACAAGATTGTTCTAAAACTCTAATTGGACAAGATAATACCTAGGGAGGACGAAAATGACCTAAATGTTAATCCAATGACACAAATGAACGTATTGGAGGCACAAGATTGGTTAAAAACCCTAATTGGACAAGAATAAGCCTAGGGAGGACGAAAATGACCTAATTGATCATCCAATGACACAAACACACCTATTGGATGCACAAGATTGGTTAAAAACCCTAATTGGACAAGAATATGCCTAGGGAGGATGAAAATGACCTAAATGTTAATCCAATGACACAACTCAACTTATTGGATGCACAAGATTGGTTAAAAACCCTAATTGGACAAGAATAAGCCTAGGGAGGACGAAAATGACCTAATTGATCATCCAATGACACAAACACACCTATTAGATGCACAAGATTGGTTAAAAACCCTAATTGGACAAGAATAAGCCTAGGGAGGACGAAAATGACTTAATTGATCATCCAATGACACAAACACACCTATTGGATGCACAAGATTGGTTAAAAATTCTAATTGGACAAGAATATGCCTAGGGAGGACGAAAATAACCTAATTGATCATCCAATGACACAAAAACACCTATTGGATGAACAAGATTCGTTAAAAACCCTAATTGGACAAGAATATGCCTTGGGAGGACGAAAATGGCCTAATTGATCATCCAATGACACAAACACACCTATTGGATGCACAAGATTGGTTAAAAACCCTAATTGGACAAGAATAAGCCTAGGGAGGACGAAAATGACCTAATTGATCATCCAATGACACAAACACACCTATTGGATGCACAAGATTGGTTAAAAACCCTAATTGGACAAGAATATGCCTAGGGAGGACGAAAATGACCTAAATATTAATTCAATGACACAAACAAAGTTATTGGATGCACAAGATTGGTTAAAAACCCTAATTGGACAAGAATAAGCCTAGGGAGGACGAAAATGACCTAATTGATCATCCAATGACACAAACACACCTATTGGATGCACAAGATTGGTTAAAAACCCTAATTGGACAAGAATATGCCTAGGGAGGACGAAAATGACCTAAATATTAATTCAATGACACAAACAAAGTTATTGGATGCACAAGATTGGTGAAAAACCCTAATTGGACAAGAATAAGCCTAGGGGGAACGAAAATGACCTAATTGATCATCCAATGACACAAACACACCTATTGGATGCACAAGATTGGTTAAAAACCCTAATTGGACAAGAATATGCCTAGGGAGGACGAAAATGACCTAAATATTAATTCAATGACACAAACAAAGTTATTGGATGCACAAGATTGGTTAAAAACCCTAATTGGACAAGAATAAGCCTAGGGAGGACGAAAATGACCTAATTGATCATCCAATGACACAAACACACCTATTGGATGCACAAGATTGGTTAAAAAACCTAATTGGGCAAGAATAAGCCTAGTGAGGACGAAAATGACCTAATTGATCATCCAATGAAACAAACACACCTATTGGAAGCACAAGATTGGTTAAAAACCCTAGTTGGACAACAATATGCCTAGGGAGGACGAAAATGAACTAATTGATCACCCAATGACACAAATGAACTTATCGGATGCACAAGATTGGTTAAAAACCCTAATTGGACAAGAATAAGCATAGAAAGAACGAAATTGACCTAATTGATCATCCAATGACACAAACACACCTATTGGATGCACAAGATTGGTTAAAAACCGTAATTGGACAAGAATATGCCTAGGGAGGACGAAAATAACCTAAATATTAATTCAATGACACAAACAAAGTTATTGGATGCACAAGATTAGTTAAAAACCCTAATTGGACAAGAATAAGCCTAGGGAGGACGAAAATGACCTAATTGATCATCCAATGACACAAACACACCTATTGGATGCACAAGATTGGTTAAAAACCCTAATTGGACAAGAATATGCCTAGGGAGGAGGAAAATGACCTAAATATTAATTCAATGACACAAACAAAGTTATTGGATGCACAAGATTGGTTAAAAACCCTAATTGGACAAGAATATGCCTAGGGAGGACGAAAATGACCTAATTAATAATCCAATGACACAAACACACCTATTGGATGCACAAGATTGGTTAAAAACCCTAATTGGGCAAGAATATGCCTAGGGACGAGGAAAATTACCTAAATATTAATTCAATGACACAAACAAAGTTATTGGATGCACAAGATTGGTTAAAAACCCTAATTGGACAAGAATAAGCCTAGGGAGGACGAAAATGACCTAATTGATCATCCAATGACACAAACACACCTATTGGATGCACAAGATTGGTTAAAAACCCTAATTGGACAAGAATATGCCTAGGGAGGACGAAAATGACCTAAATGTTAATCCAATGACACAAATGAACTTATTGGATGCACAAGATTCGTTTAAAACACTAATTGGACAATAATATGCCTAAGGAGGACGAAAATGACCTAAATGTTAATCCAATGACACAAATAAACTTATTGGATGCACAAGATTCGTTAAAAACACTAATTGGACAACAATAAGCCTAGGGAGGACGAAAATGACCTAATTGATCATCCAATGACACAAACACACCTATTGGATGCACAAGATTGGTTAAAAACCCTAATTGGACAAGAATAAGCCTAGGGAGGACGAAAATGACCTAATTGATCATCCAATGACACAAACACACCTATTGGATGCACAAGATTGGTTAAAAACCCTAATTGGACAAGAATATGCCTAGGGAGGACGAAAATGACCTAAATATTAATTCAATGACACAAACAAAGTTATTGGATGCACAAGATTGATTAAAAACCCTAATTTGACAAGAATAAGTCTAGGTAGGACGAAAATGACCTAATTGATCATCCAATGACACAAACACACCTATTGGATGCACAAGATTGGTTAAAAACCCTAATTGGACATGAATAAGCCTAGGGACGACGAAAACGACCTAATTGATCATCCATTGACACAAACACACCTATTGGATGAACAAGATTGGTTAAAAACCCTAATTGGACAAGAATAAGCCTAGGGAGGACGAAAATGACCTAATTGATCATCCAATGACACAAACACACCTATTGGATGCACAAGATTGGTTAAAAACCCTAATTGGACAAGAATATGCCTAGGGAGGACGAAAATGACCTAAATATTAATTCAATGACACAAACAAAGTTATTGGATGCACAAGATTGGTTAAAAACCCTAATTGGACAAGAATAAGCCTAGGGAGGACGAAAATGACCTAATTGATCATCCAATGACACAAACACACCTATTGGATGCACAAGATTGGTTAAAAACCCTAATTGGACAAGAATATGCCTAGGGAGGACGAAAATGACCTAAATATTAATTCAATGACACAAACAAAGTTATTGGATGCACAAGATTGGTGAAAAACCCTAATTGGACAAGAATAAGCCTAGGGGGAACGAAAATGACCTAATTGATCATCCAATGACACAAACACACCTATTGGATGCACAAGATTGGTTAAAAACCCTAATTGGACAAGAATATGCCTAGGGAGGACGAAAATGACCTAAATATTAATTCAATGACACAAACAAAGTTATTGGATGCACAAGATTGGTTAAAAACCCTAATTGGACAAGAATAAGCCTAGGGAGGACGAAAATGACCTAATTGATCATCCAATGACACAAACACACCTATTGGATGCACAAGATTGGTTAAAAACCCTAATTGGACAAGAATATGCCTAATGAGGACGAAAATGACCTAAATATTAATTCAACGACACAAACAAAGTTATTGGATGCACAAGATTGGTTAAAAACCCTAATTGGACAAGAATAAGCCTAGGGAGGACGAAAATGACCTAATTGATCATCCAATGACACAAACACACCTATTGGATGCACAAGATTGGTTAAAAACCCTAATTGGACAAGAATATGCCCAGGGAGGAGGAAAATGACCTAAATATTAATTCAATGACACAAACAAAGTTATTGGATGCACAAGATTGGTTAAAAACCCTAATTGGACAAGAATAAGCCTAGGGAGGACGAAAATGACCTAATTGATCATCCAATGACACAAACACACCTATTGGATGCACAAGATTGGTTAAAAACCCTAATTGGACAAGAATATGCCTAGGGAGGACGAAAATGACCTAATTGATCATCCAATGACACAAACACACCTATTGGATGCACAAGATTGGTTAAAAACCCTAATTGGACAATAATATGCCTAGGGAGGACCAAAATGACCTAATTGATCATCCAATGACACAAACACACCTATTGGATGCACAAGATTGGTTCAAAACCCTAGTTGGACAAGAACATGCCTAGGGAGGACGGAAATGACCTAGTTGATCATCCAATGACACTAATGAACTTATTGGATACACAAGATTGGTTAAAAACCCTAATTGGACAAGAATAAGCCTAGGGAGGACGAAAATGACCTAATTGATCATCCAATGACACAAACACACCTATTGGATGCACAAGATTGGTTAAAAACCCTAATTGGACAAGAATAAGCCTAGGGAGGACGAAAATGACCTAATTGTTCATCAAATGACACAAACACACCTATTGGATGCACAAGATTGGTTAAAAACCTTTATTGGACAAGAATAAGCCTAGGGAGGACGAAAATGACCTAATTGATCATCCATTGCCACAAACACACCTATTGGATGCACAAGATTGGTTAAAAACCCTAATTGGACAAGAATATGCCTAGGGAGGACGAAAATGACCTAAATGTTAATCCAATGACACAAATGAACTTATTGGATGCACAAGATTGGTTAAAAACCCTAATTGGACAAGAATAAACCTAGGGAGGACGAAAATGACCTAAATGTTAATCGAATGACACAACTCAACTTATTGGATGCACAAGATTGGTTAAAAACCCTAATTGGACAAGAATAAGCCTAGGGAGGACGAAAATGACCTAATTGATCATCCAATGACACAAACACACCTATTGGATGCACAAGATTGGTTAAAAACCCTAGTTGGACAAGAATATGCCTAGGGAGGACGAAAATGACCTATATATTAATTCAATGACACAAACAAAGTTATTGGATGCACAAGATTGGTTAAAAACCCTAATTGGACAAGAATAAGCCTAGGGAGGACGAAAATGACCTAATTGATCATCGAATGACACAAACACACCTATTGGAAGGACAAGATTGGTTAAAAACCCTAATTGGACAAGAATATGCCTATGGAGGACGAAAATGACCTAAATGTTAATCCAATGACACAAATGAACTTATTGGATGCACAAGATTGGTTAAAAACCCTAATTGGACAAGAATAAGCCTAGGGAGGACGAAAATGACCTAATTGATCATCCAATGACACAAACACACCTATTGGATGAACAAGATTGGTCTAAAACTCTAATTGGACAAGAATATGCCTACGGATGACGAAAATGACCTAAATGTTAATCCAATGACACAAATGAACTTATTGGATGCACAAGATTGGTTAAAAACCCTAATTGGACAAGAATAAGCCTAGGGAGGACGAAAATGACCTAATTGATCATCCAATGACACAAACACACCTATTGGATGCACAAGATTGGTTAAAAACCCTAATTGGACAAGAATATGCCTAGGGAGGACGAAAATGACCTAATTGATCATCCAATGACACAAATGAACTTATTGGATGCACAAGATTGGTTAAAAACCCTAATTGGACAAGAATAAGCCTAGGGAGGACGAAAATGACCTAATTGATCTTCCAATGACACAAACACACCTATTGGATGCACAAGATTGGTTAAAAACCCTAATTGGACAAGAATATGCCTAGGGAGGACGAAAATGACATAAATGTTAATCCAACGACACAAATGAACTTATTGGATGCACAAGATTGGTTAAAAACCCTAATTGGACAAGAATAAGCCTAGGGAGGACGAAAATGACCTAATTGATCATCCAATGACACAAACACACCTATTGGATGCACAAGATTGGTTAAAAATCCTAATTGGAAAAGAATACGCCTAGGGAGGACGAAAATGACCTAAATATTAATTCAATGACACAAACAAAGTTATTGGATGCACAAGATTGGTTAAAAACCCTAATTGGACAAGAATAAGCCTAGGGAGGACGAAAATGACCTAATTGATCATCCAATGACACAAACACACCTATTGGATGCACAAGATTGGTTAAAAACCCTAATTGGACAAGAATAAGCCTAGGGAGGACGAAAATGACCTAATTGATCGTCCAATGACACAAGCACACCTATTGGATGCACAAGATTGGTTAAAAACCATAATTGGACAAGAATAAGCCTAGGGAGGACCAAAATGACCTAATTGATCATCCAATGACACAAATGAACTTATTGGATGCACAAGATTGGTTAAAAACCCTAATTGGACAAGAATATGCCTAGGGAGGACGAAAATGACCTAAATATTAATTCTATGACACAAACAAAGTTATTGGATGCACAAGATTGGTTAAAAACCCTAATTGGACAAGAATAAGCCTAGGGAGGACGAAAATGACCTAATTGATCATCCAATGACACAAACACACCTATTGGATGCACAAGATTGGTTAAAAACCCTAATTGGACAAGAATAAGCCTAGGGAGGACGAAAATGACCTAATTGATCATCCAATGACACAAACACACCTATTGGATGCACAAGATTGGTTAAAAACCCTAATTGGACAAGAATATGCATAGGGAGGACGAAAATGACCTAAATATTAATTTAATGACACAAACAAAGTTATTGGATGCACAAGATTGGTTAAAAACTTTAATTGGACAAGAATAAGCCTAGGGAGGACGTAAATAACCTAATTGATCATCCATTGACACAAACACACCTATTGGATGCATAAGATTTGTTAAAAATCCTAATTGGACAAGAATATGTCTGGGGAGGACGAAAATGACATAAATATTAATTCAAAGACACAAATAAACTTATTGGATCCACAAGATTGGTTAAAAACCCTAATAGGACAAGAATATGCCTAGGGAGGACGAAAATGACCTAATTGATCATCCAATGACACAAACACACCTATTGGATGCACAAGATTGGTTAAAAACCCTAATTGGACAAGAATATGCCTTGGGAGGACGAAAATGACCTAATTGATCATCCAATGACACAAACACACCTATTGGATGCACAAGATTGGTTAAAAACCCTAATTGGACAAGAATATGCCTAGGGAGGACGAAAATGACCTAATTGATCATCCAATGACACAAACACACCTATTGGATGCACAAGATTGGTTAAAAACCCTAATTGGACAAGAATATGCCTATGGAGGATGAAAATGACCTAAATGTTAATCCAATGACACAAATGAACTTATTGGATGCACAAGATTGGTTAAAAACCTTAATTGAACAAGAATAAGCCTAGGGAGGATCAAAGTGACCTAATTGATCATCCAATGAGATAAACACACCTATTGGATGCACAAGATAGGTTAAAAACCCTAGTTGGACAAGAATAAGCCTAGGGAGGACGAAAATGACCTAAATATTAATTCAATGACACAAACAAAGTTATTGGATGCACAAGATTGGTTAAAAACCCTAATTGGACAAGAATAAGCCTAGGGAGGACGAAAATGACCTAATTGATCATCCAATGACACAAACACACCTATTGGATGCACAAGATTGGTTAAAAACCCTAATTGGACAAGAATATGCCTAGGGAGGACGAAAATGACCTAAATATTAATTCAATGACATAAACAAACTTGTTGGATGCACAAGATTGGTTAAAAACCCTAATTGAACAAGAATATGCCTAGGGAGGACGAAAATGACCTAAATGTTAATCCAATGACACAAATGAACTTATTGGATGCACAAGATTGGTTAAAAACCCTAATTGGACAAGAATAAGCCAATGGAGGACGAAACTGACCTAATTGATCATCCAATGACACAAACACTCCTATTGGATGCACAAGATTGGTTAAAAACCCTAATTGGACAAGAATATGCCTAGGGAGGACGAAAATGACCTAAATGTTAATCCAATGACACAAATGAACTTATTGGATGCACAAGATTGGTTAAAAACCCTAATTGGACAAGAATAAGCCTAGGGAGGACGAAAATGACCTAAATGCTAATCCAATGACACAACTCAACTTATTGGATGCACAAGATTGGTTAAAAACCCTAATTGGGCAAGAATAAGCCTAGGGAGGACGAAAATGACCTAAATGTTAATCCAATTACACAAATGACCTTATTAGATGCACAAGATTGGTTAAAAACCCTAATTGGACAAGAATAAGCCTAGGGAGGACGAAAATGACCTAATTGATCATCCAATGACACAAACACACCTATTGGATGCACAAGATTGGTTAAAAAACCTAATTGGGCAAGAATAAGCCTAGTGAGGACGAAAATGACCTAATTGATCATCCAATGAAACAAACACACCTATTGGAAGCACAAGTTTGGTTAAAAACCCTAGTTGGACAAGAATATGCCTAGGGAGGACGAAAATGACCTAATTGATCATCCAATGACACAAATGAACTTATTGGATGCACAAGATTGGTTAAAAACCCTAATTGGACAAGAATAAGCATAGAAAGAACGAAATTGACCTAATTGATCATCCAATGACACAAACACACCTATTGGATGCACAAGATTGGTTAAAAACCGTAATTGGACAAGAATATGCCTAGGGAGGACGAAAATAACCTAAATGGTAATCCAATGACACAAATGAACTTATTGGATGCACAAAATTGGTTAAAAACCCTTATTGGACAAGAATAAGCCTAGGGAGGACGAAATTGACCTAAATGGTAATTCAATGACACAAATGAACTTATTGGATGCACAAGATTGGTTAAAAACCCTAATTGGACAAGAATAAGCGAAGAAAGAACGAAAATGACCTAATTGATCATCCAATGACACAAACACACCTATTGGATGCACAAGATTGGTTAAAAACCCTAATTGGACAAGAATATGCCTAGGGAGGACGAAAATGACCTAATTGATCATCCAATGACACAAATGAACTTATTGGATGCACAAGATTGGTTAAAAACCCTAATTGGACAAGAATAAGCATAGAAAGAACGAAATTGACCTAATTGATCATCCAATGACACAAACACACCTATTGGATGCACAAGATTGGTTAAAAACCGTAATTGGACAAGAATATGCCTAGGGAGGACGAAAATAACCTAAATGGTAATCCAATGACACAACTCAACTTATTGGATGCACAAGATTGGTTAAAACCCCTAATTGGGCAAGAATATGCCTAGGGAGGACGAAAATGACCTAATTGATCATCCAATGACACAAATGAACTTATTGGATGCACAAGATTGGTTAAAAACCCTAATTGGACAAGAATAAGCGAAGAAAGAACGAAAATGACCTAATTGATCATCCAATGACACAAACACACCTATTGGATGCACAAGATTGGTTAAAAACCCTAATTGGACAAGAATATGCCTAGGGAGGACGGATATGACCTAAATGTTAATCCAATGACACAAATGAACTTATTGGATGCACAAGATTGGTTAAAAACCCTAATTGGACTAGAATAAGCCTAGGGAGAACGAAAATGACCTAAATGTTAATCCAATGACACAACTCAACTTATTGGATGCACAAGATTGGTTAAAAACCCTAATTGGACAAGAATATGCCTAGGGAGGACGAAAATGACCTAATTGATCATCCAATGATACAAACACACCTATTGGATGCACAAGATTGGTTAAAAACCCTAGTTGGACAAGAACATGCCTAGGGAGGCCGAAAATGACCTAATTAATCATCCAATGACACTAATGAACTTATTGGATGCACAAGATTGGTTAAAAACCCTAATTGGACAAGAATAAGCCTAGGGAGGACGAAAATGACCTAATTGATTATCCAATGACACAAACACGCCTATTGGATGCACAAGATTGGTTAAAAACCCTTGTTGGACAAGAATATGCTTAGAGAGGACGAAAATGACCTAATTGATCATCCAATGACACAAATGAACTTATTGGATGCACAAGATTGGTTAAAAACCCTAATTGGACAAGAATAAGCCTAGGGAGGACGAAAATGACCTAATTGATCATCCAATGACACAAACACACCTATTGGATGCACAAGATTGGTTAAAAACCCTAATTGGACAAGAATATGCCTAGGGAGGACGAAAATGACCTAAATGTTAATCCAAGGACACAAATGAACTTATTGGATGCACCAGATTGGTTAAAAACCGTAATTGGACAAGAATAAGCCTTGGGAGGACGAAAATGACCTAATTGATCATCCAATGACACAAACACACCTATTGGATGCACAAGACTGGTTAAAAACCCTAATTCGACAAGAATATGCCTAGGAAGGACGAAAATGACCTAATTGATCATCCAATGACACAAATGAACTTATTGGATGCACAAGATTGGTTAAAAACCCTAATTGGACAAGAATAAGCATAGGGAGGACGAAAATGACCTAATTGATCATCCAATGACACAAATACACCTATTGGATGCACAAGATTGGTTAAAAACCCTAATTGGACAAGAATATGCCTAGGGAGGACGAAAATGACCTAAATGTTAATCCAATGACACAAATGAACTTATTGGATGCACAAGATTGGTTAAAAACCCTAATTGGACAAGAATATAACTAGGGAGGACGAAAATGACCTAAATATTAATTCAATGACACAAACAAACTTATTGGATGCACAAGATTGGTTAAAAACCCTAATTGGACAAGAATAAGCCTAGGGAGGACGAAAATGACCTAATTGATCATCCAATGACACAAACACACCTATTGGATGCACAAGATTGGTTAAAAACCCTAATTGGACAAGAATATGCCTAGGGAGGACGAAAATGACCTAATTGATCATCCAATGACACAAATGAACTTATTGGATGCACAAGATTAGTTAAAAACCCTAATTGGACAAGAATAAGCTTTGGGAGGACGAAAATTACCTAATTGATCATCCAATGACACAAACACACCTATTGGATGCACAAGATTGGTCTAAAACTCTAAATGAGCAAGAATATGCCTAGGGAGGACGAAAATGACCAAAATGTTAATCCAATGACACAAATGAACGTATTGGATGCACAAGATTGGTTAAAAACCCTAATTGGACAAGAATAAGCCTAGGGAGGACGAAAATGACCTAATTGATCATCCAATGACACAAACACACCTATTGGATGCACAAGATTGGTTAAAAACCCTAATTGGACAAGAATATGCCTAGGGAGGACGAAAATGACCTAATTGATCATCCAATGACACAACTAAACTTATTGGATGCACAAGATTGGTTAAAAACCCTAATTGGACAAGAATAAGCCTAGGGAGGACGAAAATGACCTAATTGATCATCCAATGACACAAACACACCTATTGGATGCACAAGATTGGTTAAAAACCCTAATTGGACAAGAATATGCCTAGGGAGGACGAAAATGACCTAATTGGTCATCCAATGACACAAACACACCTATTGGATGCACAAGATTGGTTAAAAACCCTAATTGGACAAGAATAAGCCTAGGGAGGACGAAAATAACCTAATTGATCATCCAATGACACAAACACACCTATTGGATGCACAAGATTGGTTAAAAACCCTAATTGGACAAGAATATGCCTAGGCAGGACGAAAATGATCTAAATGTTAATCCAATGACACAAATGAACTTATTGGATGCACAAGATTGGTTAAAAACCCTAATTGGACAAGAATAAGCCTAGGGAGGACGAAAATGACCTAATTGATCATCCAATGACACAAACACACCTATTGGATGCACAAGATTGGTTAAAAACCCTAATTGGACAAGAATATGCCTAGGGAGGACGAAAATGACCTAATTGATCATGCAATGACACAAACACACCTATTGGATGCACAAGATCGGTTAAAAACCCTAATTGGACAAGAATAAGCCTAGGGAGGACGAAAATGACCTAATTGATCATCCAATGACACAAACACACCTATTGGATGCACAAGATTGGTTAAAAACCCTAATTGGACAAGAATATGCCTAGGGAGGACGAAAATGACCTAATTGATCATCCAATAACATAAATGAACTTATTGGATGCACAAGATTAGTTAAAAACCCTAATTGGACAAGAATAAGCCTAGGGAGGACGAAAATGACCTAATTGATCATCCAATGACACAAACACACCTATTGGATGCACAAGATTGGTTAAAAACCCTAATTGGACAAGAATATGCCTAGGGAGGACGAAAATGACCTAAATGTTAATCCAATGACACAAATGAACTTATTGGATGCACAAGATTTGTTAAAAACCCTAATTGGACAAGAATAAGCATAGGGAGGATCAAAGTGACCTAATTGATCATCCAATGAGATAAACACACCTATTGGATGCACAAGATTGGTTAAAAACCCTAATTGGACAAGAATATGCCTAGGGAGGACGAAAATGACCTAAATGTGAATCCAATGACACAAATGAACTTATTGGATGCACAAGATTGGTTAAAAGCCTAATTCGACAAGAATAAGCCTAGGAAGAATCAAAATGACCTAAATGTTAATCCAATGACACAACTCAACTTATTGGATGCACAAGATTGGTTAAAAACCCTAATTGGACAAGAATAAGCCTAGGGAGGACGAAAATAACCTAATTGATCATCCAATGACACAAACACACCTATTGGATGCACAAGATTGGTTAAAAACCCTAATTGGACAAGAATATGCCTAGGGAGGACGAAAATGACCTAATTGATCATCCAATGACACAAACACACCTATTGGATGCACAAGATCGGTTAAAAATCCTAACTGGACAAGAATAAGCCTAGGGAGGACGAAAATGACCTAATTGATCATCCAATGACACAAACACACCTATTGGATGCACAAGATTGGTTAAAAACCCTAATTGGACAAGAATATGCCTAGGGAGGACGAAAATGACCTAATTGATCATCCAATGACACAAACACACCTATTGGATGCACAAGATTGGTTAAAAACCCTAATTGGACAAGAATATGCCTAGGGAGGACAAAAATGACCTAAATATTAATTCAATGACACAAATAAA
This sequence comes from Cicer pinnatifidum, assembly GCA_037974775.1. Classification (NCBI taxonomy): domain Eukaryota; kingdom Viridiplantae; phylum Streptophyta; class Magnoliopsida; order Fabales; family Fabaceae; genus Cicer; species Cicer pinnatifidum. The sequence continues at coordinate 5,314 of JBBPBR010001440.1, read as the reverse complement.
CTTATCGGATGCACAAGATTGGTTAAAAACCCTAATTGGACAAGAATAAGCCTAGGGAGGACGAAAATGACCTAATTGATCATCCAATGACACAAACACACCTATTGGATGCACAAGATTGGTTAAAAACCCTAATTGGACAAGAATATGCCTAGGGAGGACGAAAATGACCTTATTGATCATCCAATAACACAAACACACCTATTGGATGCACAAGATTGGTTAAAAACCCTAATTGGACAAGAATAAGCCTAGGGAGGACGAAAATGACCTAATTGATCATCCAATGACACAAACACACCTATTGGATGCACAAGATTGGTTAAAAACCCTAATTGGACAAGAATATGCCTAGGGAGGACGAAAATGACCTAATTGATCATCCAATGACACAAACACACCTATTGGATGCACAAGATCGGTTAAAAACCCTAATTGGACAAGAGTAAGCCTAGGGAAGACGAAAGTGACCTAATTGATCATCCAATGACACAAACACACCTATTGGATGCACAAGATTGGTTAAAAACCCTAATTGGACAAGAATATGGCTAGGGATGACGAAAATGACATTATGTTAATCCAATGACACAAATGAACTTATTGGATGCACAAGATTGGTTAAAAACCCTAATTGGACAAGAATAAGCCTTTGGAGGACGAAAATGACCTAATTGATCATCCAATGACACAAACACACCTATTGGATGCACAAGATTGGTTAAAAACCCTAATTGGACAAGAATAAGCCTAGGGAGGACGAAAATGACCTAAATGTTAATCCAATGACACAAATGAACTTATTGGATGCACAAGATTTGTTAAAAACCCTAATTGGACAAGAATAAGCATAGGGAAGACGAAAATGACCTAATTGATCATCCAATGACACAAACACACCTATTGGATACACAAGATTGGTTAAAAACCCTAATTGGACAAGAATATGCCTAATGAGGACGAAAATGACCTAAATGTTAATCCAATGACACAAATGAACTTATTGGATGCACAAGATTGGTTAAAAACCCTAATTGGACAAGAATAAGCCTAGGGAGGACGAAAATGACCTAATTGATCATCCAATGACACAAACACACCTATTGGATGCACAAGATTGGTTAAAAACCCTAATTGGACAAGAATATGCCTAGGGAGGACGAAAATGACCTAAATATTAATTCAATGACACAAACAATGTTATTAGATGCACAAGATTGGTTAAAAACCCTAATTGGAAAAGAATAAGCCTAGGGAGGACGAAAATGACCTAATTGATCATCCAATGACACAAATGAACTTATTGGATGCACAAGATTTGTTAAAAACCCTAATTGGACAAGAATAAGCCTAGGGAGGACGAAAATGACCTAATTGATCATCCAATGACACAATCACACCTATTGGATGCACAAGATTGGTTAAAAACCCTGATTGGAAGAGAATAAGCCTAGGGAGGACGAAAATGACCTAATTGATCATCCAATGACACAAACACACCTATTAGATGCACAAGATTGGTTAAAAACCCTAATTGGACAAGAATAAGCCTAGGGAGGACGAAAATGACCTAATTGATCATCCAATGACACAAACACACCTATTGGATGCACAAGATTGGTTAAAAACCCTAATTGGACAAGAATATGCCTAGGGAGGACGAAAATGACCTAATTGATCATCCAATGACACAAACACACCTATTGGATGCACAAGATCGGTTAAAAACCCTAATTGGACAAGAATATGCCTAGGGAGGTTGAAAATGACCTAAATATTAATTGAATGACACAAACAAACTTGTCGGATGCACAAGATTGGTTAAAAACCCTAAATGGACAAGAATAAGCCTAGGGAGGACGAAAATGACCTAATTGATCATCCAATGACACAAACACACCTATTAGATGCACAAGATTGGTTAAAAACCCTAATTGGACAAGAATAAGCCTAGGGAGGACGAAAATGACCTAATTGATCTTCCAATGACACAAACACACCTATTGGATGCACAAGATTGGTTAAAAACCCTAATTGGACAAGAATATTCCTAGGGAGGACGAAAATAACCTAATTGATCATCCAATGACACAAACACACCTATTGGATGCACAAGATTAGTTAAAAACCCTAATTGGACAAGAATATGCCTAGGGAGGACGAAAATGACCTAAATGTTAATCCAATGACACAAATGAACTTATTGGATGAACAAGATTGGTTAAAAACCCTAATTTGACAAGAATATGCCTAGGGAGGACGAAAATGACATTATTTATCATCCAATGACACAAACAAACCTATTGGATGCACAAGATTGATTAAAAACCCTAATTGGACAAGAATAAGCCTAGGGAGGACGAAAATGACCTAATTGATCATCCAATGACACAAACACACCTATTGGATGCACAAGATTGGTTAAAAACCCTAATTGGACAAGAATATGCCTAGGGAGGACGAAAATGACCTAATTGATCATCCAATGACACAAACACACCTATTGGATGCACAAGATCGGTTAAAAACCCTAATTGGACAAGAAAAAGCCTAGGGAGGACGAAAATGACCTAATTGATCATCCAATGACACAAATGAACTTATTGGATGCACAAGATTAGTTAAAAACCCTAATTGGACAAGAATAAGCCTAGGAAGGACGAAAATAACCTAATTGATCATCCAATGACACAAACACACCTATTGGATGCACAAGATTGGTCTAAAACTCTAATTGGACAAGGATATGCCTAGGGAGGACGATAATGACCTAAATGTTAATCCAATGACACAAATGAACTTATTGGATGCACAAGATTGGTTAAAAACCCTAATTGGACAAGAATAAGCCTAGGGAGGACGAAAATGACCTAATTGATCATCCAATGACACAAACACACCTATTGGATGCACAAGATTGGTTAAAAACCCTAATTGGACAAGAATAAGCCTAGGGAGGACGAAAATAACCTAATTGATCATCCAATGACACAAACACACCTATTGGATGCACAAGATTGGTTAAAAACCCTAATTTGACTAGAATAAGCCTAGGGAGGACGAAAATGACCTAATTGATCATCCATTGCCACAAACACACCTAATGGATGCAAAAGATTGGTTAAAAACCCTAATTGGACAAGAATAAGCCTAGGGAGGACGAAAATGACCTAAATGTTAATCCAATGACACAACTCAACTTATTGGATGCACAAGATTGGTTAAAAACCCTAATTGGACAAGAATAAGACTATGGAGGACAAAAATGACCTAATTGGACAAGAATAAGCCTAGGGAAGACGAAAATGACCTAATTGATCATCCAATGACAAAAACACACCTATTGGTTGCACAAGATTGGTTAAAAACCCTAATTGGACAAGAATAAGCCTAGGGAGGACGAAAATGACATAATGTTAATCCAATGACACAAATGAACTTATTGGATGCACAAGATTGGTTAAAAACCCTAATTGGACAAGAATAAGCCTAGGGAGGACGAAAATAACCTAATTGATCATCCAATGACACAAACACACCTATTGGATGCACAAGATTGGTTAAAAACCCTAATTGGACAAGAATAAGCCTAGGGAGGACAAAAATGACCTAATTGATCATCCAATGACACAACCACACCTATTGGATGCACAAGATTGGTTAAAAACCCTAATTGGACAAGAATATGCCAAGGGAGGACGAAAATGACCTAAATGTTAATCCAATAACACAAATGAACTTATTGGATGCACAAGATTGGTTAAAAACCCTAATTGGACAAGAATATGCCTAGGGAGGACGAAAATGACCTAAATGTTAATCCAATGACACAAATGAACTTATTTGATGCACAAGATTGGTTAAAAACCCTAATTGGACAAGAATAAGCCTAGGGAGGACGAAAATAACCTAATTGATCATCCAATGACACAAACACACCTATTGGATGCACAAGATTGGTTAAAAACCCTAATTGGACAAGAATATGCCTAGGGAGGACGAAAATGACCTAAATATTAATTCAATAACACAAACAAACTTATCAGATGCACAAGATTGGTTAAAAACCCTAATTGGACAAGAATAAGCCTAGGGAGGACGAAAATGACCTAATTGATCATCCAATGACACAAACACACCTATTGGATGCACAAGATTGGTTAAAAACCCTAATTGGACAAGAATATGCCTAGGGAGGACGAAAATGACCTAAGTATTAATTCAATGACACAAACAAAGTTATTGGATGCACAAGATTAGTTAAAAACCCTAATTGGACAAGAATAAGCCTAGGGAGGACGAAAATGACCTAATTGATCATCCAATGACACAAACACACCTATTGGATGCACAAGATTGGTTAAAAACCCTAATTGGACAAGAATATGCCTAGGGAGGACGAAAATGACCTAATTGATCATCCAATGACACAAACACACCTATTGGATGCACAAGATTGGTTAAAAACCCTAATTGGACAAGAATATGCTTAGGGAGGACGAATATGACCTAAATTTTAATCCAATAACACAAATGAACTTATTGGATGCACAAGATTGGTTAAAAACCCTAATTGGACAAGAATAAGCTTAGGGAGAACGAAAATGACCTAAATGTAAATCCAATGACACAACTCAACTTATTGGATGCACAAGATTGGTTAAAAACCCTAATTGGACAAGAATAAGCCTAGGGAGGACGAAAATAACCTAATTGATCATCCAATGACACAAACACACCTATTGGAAGCACAAGATTGGTTAAAAACCCTAATTGGACAAGAATATGCCTAGGGAGGACGAAAATGACCTAATTGATAATCCAATGACACTAATGAACTTATTGGATGCACAAGATTGGTTAAAAACCCTAATTGGAGAAGTATAAGCCTAGGGAGGACGAAAATGACCTAATTGATCATCCAATGACACAAACACACCTATTGGATGCACAGGATTGGTTAAAAACCCTAATTGGACAAGAATATGCCTAGGGAGGACGAAAATGACCTAAATGTTAATCCAATGACACAAATGAACTTATTGGATGCACAAGATTGGTTAAAAACCCTATTTGGACAAGAATAAGCCTAGGGAGGACGAAAATGACCTAATTGATCATCCAATGACACAAACACACCTATTGGAAGCACAAGATTGGTTAAAAACCCTAATTGGACAAGAATATGCCTAGGGAGGACGAAAATGACCTAATTGATAATCCAATGACACTAATGAACTTATTGGATGCACAAGATTGGTTAAAAACCCTAATTGGAGAAGTATAAGCCTAGGGAGGACGAAAATGACCTAAT
>JBBPBR010001439.1:0-28353 GCA_037974775.1 Cicer pinnatifidum | reverse complement strand
TAGAAAGAACGAAAATGACCTAATTGATCATCCAATGACACAAACACACCTATTGGATGCACAAGATTGGTTAAAAACCCTAATTGGACAAGAATAAGCCTAGGGTGGACGAAAATAACCTAATTGATCATCCAATGACACAAACACACCTATTGGAAGCACAAGATTGGTTAAAAACCCTAATTGGACAAGAATATGCCTAGGGAGGACGAAAATGACGTAATTGATAATCCAATGACACTAATGAACTTATTGGATGCATAAGATTGGTTAAAAACCCTAATTGGACAAGTATAAGCCTAGGGAGGACGGAAATGACCTAATTGATCATCCAATGACACAAACACACCTATTGGATGCACAAGATTGGTTAAAAACCATAATTGGACAAGAATATGCCTAGGGAGGACGAAAATGACCTAAATGTTAATCCAATGACACAAATGAACTTATTCGATGCACAAGATTGGTTAAAAACCCTAATTGGACAAGAATAAGCCTAGGGAGGACGAAAATGACCTAATTGATCATCCAATGACACAAACACACTTATTGGATGCACAAGATTGGTTAAAAACCGTAATTGGACAAGAATATGCCTAGGGTGGACGAAAATGACCTAAATATTAATTCAATGACACAAACAAAGTTATTGGATGCACAAGATTGGTTAAAAACCCTAATTGGACAAGAATAAGCCTAGGGAGGACGAAAATGATCAAATTGATCATCCAATGACACAAACACACCTATTGGATGCACAAGATTGGTTAAAAACCCTAATTGGACAAGAATATGCCTAGGGAGGACGAAAATGACCTAAATATTAATTCAATGACACAAACAAAGTTATTGGATGCACAAGATTGGTTAAAAACCCTAATTGGACAAGAATAAGCCTAGGGAGGACGAAAATGACCTAATTGATCATCCAATGACACAAACACACCTATTGGATGCACAAGATTGGTTAAAAACCCTAATTGGACAAGAATATGCCTAGGGAGGACGAAAATGACCTAAATATTAATTCAATGACACAAACAAAGTTATTGGATGCACAAGATTGGTGAAAAACCCTAATTGGACAAGAATAAGCCTAGGGGGAACGAAAATGACCTAATTGATCATCCAATGACACAAACACACCTATTGGATGCACAAGATTGGTTAAAAACCCTAATTGGACAAGAATATGCCTAGGGAGGACGAAAATGACCTAAATATTAATTCAATGACACAAACAAAGTTATTGGATGCACAAGATTGGTTAAAAACCCTAATTGGACAAGAATAAGCCTAGGGAGGACGAAAATGACCTAATTGATCATCCAATGACACAAACACACCTATTGGATGCACAAGATTGGTTAAAAAACCTAATTGGGCAAGAATAAGCCTAGTGAGGACGAAAATGACCTAATTGATCATCCGATGAAACAAACACACCTATTGGAAGCACAAGATTGGTTAAAAACCCTAGTTGGACAAGAATATGCCTAGGGAGGACGAAAATGACCTAATTGATCACCCAATGACACAAACGAACTTATTGGATGCACAAGATTGGTTAAAAACCCTAATTGGACAAGAATAAGCATAGAAAGAACGAAATTGACCTAATTGATCATCCAATGACACAAACACACCTATTGGATGCACAAGATTGGTTAAAAACCGTAATTGGACAAGAATATGCCTAGGGAGGACGAAAATGACCTAATTGATCATCCAATGACACAAACACACCTATTGGATGCACAAGATTGGTTAAAAACCATAATTGGACAAGAATATGCCTAGGGAGGACGAAAATGACCTAAATGTTAATCCAATAACACAAATGAACTTATTGGATGCACAAGATTGGTTAAAAACCCTAATTGGACAAGAATAAGCCTAGCGAGAACGAAAATGACCTAAATGGTAATCCAATGACACAACTCAACTTATTGGATGCACAAGATTGGTTAAAAACCCTAATTGGACAAGAATAAGCCTAGGGAGGACGAAAATGACCTAATTGATCATCCAATGACACAAACACACCTATTGGATGCACAAGATTGGTTAAAAACCCTAATTGGACAAGAATATGCCCAGGGAGGAGGAAAATGACCTAAATATTAATTCAATGACACAAACAAAGTTATTGGATGCACAAGATTGGTTAAAAACCCTAATTGGACAAGAATAAGCCTAGGGAGGACGAAAATGACCTAATTGATCATCCAATGACACAAACACACCTATTGGATGCACAAGATTGGTTAAAAACCCTAATTGGACAAGAATATGCCTAGGGAGGACGAAAATGACCTAAATATTAATTCAATGACACAAACAAAGTTATTGGATGCACAAGATTGATTAAAAACCCTAATTTGACAAGAATAAGTCTAGGTAGGACGAAAATGACCTAATTGATCATCCAATGACACAAACACACCTATTGGATGCACAAGATTGGTTAAAAACCCTAATTGGACATGAATAAGCCTAGGGACGACGAAAACGACCTAATTGATCATCCATTGACACAAACACACCTATTGGATGAACAAGATTGGTTAAAAACCCTAATTGGACAAGAATAAGCCTAGGGAGGACGAAAATGACCTAATTGATCATCCAATGACACAAACACACCTATTGGATGCACAAGATTGGTTAAAAACCCTAATTGGACAAGAATATGCCTAGGGAGGACGAAAATGACCTAAATATTAATTCAATGACACAAACAAAGTTATTGGATGCACAAGATTGGTTAAAAACCCTAATTGGACAAGAATAAGCCTAGGGAGGACGAAAATGACCTAATTGATCATCCAATGACACAAACACACCTATTGGATGCACAAGATTGGTTTAAAACCCTAGTTGGACAACAATATGCCTAGGTAGGACGAAAATGACCTAATTGATCATCCAATGACACAAATGAACTTATTGGATGCACAAGATTGGTTAAAAACCCTAATTGGACAAGAATAAGCCTAGGGAGGACGAAAATGACCTAATTGATCATCCAATGACACAAACACACCTATTGGATGCACAAGATTGGTTAAAAACCCTAATTGGACAAGAATAAGCCTAGAGAGGACCAAAATGACCTAATTGATCATCCAATGACACAAGCACACCTATTGGATACACAAGATTGGTTAAAAACCCTAATTGGACAAGAATATGCCTAGGGAGGACGAAAATGACCTAAATGTTAATCCAATGACACAAATGAACTTATTGGATGCACAAGATTGGTTAAAAACCCTAATTGGACAAGAATAAGCCTAGGGGGGACGAAAATGACCTAAATATTAATTCAATGACACAAACAAAGTTATTGGATGCACAAGATTGGTTAAAAACCCTAATTGGACAAGAATAAGCCTAGGGAGGACGAAAATGACCTAATTGATCATCCAATGACACAAACACACCTATTGGATGCACAAGATTGGTTAAAAACCCTAATTGGACAAGAATAAGCCTAGTGAGGACGAAAATGACCTAAATATTAATTCAATGACACAAACAAAGTTATTGGATGCACAAGATTGGTTAAAAACCCTAATTGGACAAGAATAAGCCTAGGGAGGACGAAAATGACCTAATTGATCATCCAATGACACAAACACACCTATTGGATGCACAAGATTGGTTAAAAACCCTAATTAAACAAGAATATGCCTAGGGAGGATGAAAATGACCTAAATATTAATTCAATGACACAAACAAAGTTATTGGATGCACAAGATTGGTTAAAAATCCTAATTGGATAAGAATAAGCTTAGGGAAGACGAAAATGACTTAATTGATCATCCAATGACACAAACACACCTATTGGATGCACAAGATTGGTTAAAAACCCTAATTGGACAAGAATATGCCTAGGGAGGACGAAAATGACCTAAATATTAATTCAATGACACAAACAAAGTTATTGGATGCACAAGATTGGTTAAAAACCCTAAATGGACTAGAATATGCCTAGGGAGGACGAATATGACCTAAATGTTAATCCAATAAAACAAATGAACTTATTGGATGCACAAGATTGGTTAAAAACCCTAATTGGACAAGAATATGCCTAGGGAGGACTGATATGACCTAAATGTTAATCCAATGACACAAATGAACTTATTGGATGCACAAGATTGGTTAAAAACCCTAATTGGACAAGAATAAGCCTAGGGAGGACGAAAATGACCTAATTGATCATCCAATGACACAAACACACCTATTGGATGCACAAGATTGGTTAAAAACCCTAATTGGACAAGAATATGCCTAGGGAGGACGAAAATGACCTAAATATTAATCCAATGACACAAACAAAGTTATTGGATGAACAAGATTGGTTAAAAACCCTAATTGGACAAGAATAAGCCTAGGGAGGACGAAAATGACCTAATTGATCATCCAATGACACAAGCACACCTATTGGATGCACAAGATTGGTTAAAAACCCTAATTGGACAAGAATATGCTTAGGGAGGACTGATATGACCTAAATGTTAATCCAATGACACAAATGAACTTATTGGATGCACAAGATTGGTTAAAAACCCTAATTGGACAAGAATAAGCCTAGGGAGGACGAAAATGACCTAATTGATCATCCAATGACACAAACACACCTATTGGATGCACAAGATTGGTTAAAAACCCTAATTGGACAAGAATATGCCTAGCGATGACGAAAATGACCTAAATATTAATTCAATGACACAAACAAAGTTATTGGATGCACAAGATTGGTTAAAAACCCTAATTGGACAAGAATAAGCCTAGGGAGGACGAAAATGACCTAATTGATCATCCAATGACACAAACACACCTATTGGATGCACAAGATTGGTTAAATACCATAATTGGACAAGAATAAGCCTAGGGAGGACGAAAATGACCTAATTGATCATCCAATGACACAAACACACCTATTGGATGCACAAGATTGGTTAAAAACCCTAATTGGACAAGAATATGCCTAGGGAGGACGAAAATGACCTAAATATTAATTCAATGACACAAACAAAGTTATTGGATGCACAAGATTGGTTAAAAACCCTAATTTGACAAGAATAAGCCTAGGGAGGACGAAAATGACCTAATTGATCATCCAATGACACAAACACACCTATTGGATGCACAAGATTGATTAAAAACCCTAATTTGACAAGAATAAGTCTAGGTAGGATGAAAATGACCTAATTGATCATCCAATGACACAAACACACCTATTGGATGCACAAGATTGGTTAAAAACCCTAATTGGACAAGAATAAGCCTAGGGAGGACGAAAATGACCTAATTGATCATCCATTGCCACAAACACACCTAATGGATGCACAAGATTGGTTAAAAACCCTAATTGGACAAGAATATGCCTAGGGAGGACGAAAATGACCTAATTGGTCATCCAATGACACAAACACACCTATTGGATGCACAAGATTAGTTAAAAACCTTAATTGGACAAGAATATGCCTAGGGAGGACGAAAGTAACCTAATTGATCATCCAATGACACAAACACACCTATTGGATGCACAAGATTGGTTAAAAACCCTAATTGGACAAGAATAAGCCTAGGGAGGACGAAAATGACCTAATTGATCATCCAATGACACAAACACACCTATTGGATGCACAAGATTGGTTAAAAACCCTAATTGGACAAGAATATGCCTAGGGAGGACGAAAATGACCTAAATGTTAATCCAATGATACAAACACACCTATTGGATGCACAAGATTGGTTAAAAACCCTAATTGAACAAGAATATGCCTAGGGAGGACGAAAATGACCTAAATGTTAATCCAATGACACAAATGAACTTTTTAGATGTACAAGATTGGTTAAAAACCCTAATTGGACAAGAATAAGCCTAGGGAGGACGAAAATGACCTAATTGATCATCCAATGACACAAACACACCTATTGGATGCACAAGATTGGTTAAAAACCCTAATTGGACAAGAATAAGCGTAGGGAGAACGAAAATGACCTAAATGTTAATCCAATGACACAACTCAACTTATTGGATGCACAAGATTGGTTAAGAACCCTAATTGGATAAGAATAAGCCTAGGGAGGACGAAAATGACCTAATTGATTATCCAATGACACAAACACACCTATTGGATGCACAAGATTGGTTAAAAACCCTAATTGAACAAGAATATGCCTAGGGAGGACGAAAATGACCTAAATGTTAATCCAATGACACAAATGAACTTATTAGATGTACAAGATTGGTTAAAAACCCTAATTGGACAAGAATAAGCCTAGGGAGGTCGAAAATGACCTAATTGATCATCCAATGACCCAAACACACCTATTGGATGCACAAGATTGGTTAAAAACCCTAATTGGACAAGAATATGCCTATGGAGGACGAAAATGACCTAAATATTAATTCAATGACACAAACAAAGTTATTGGATGCACAAGATTGGTTAAAAACCCTAATTGGACAAGAAATAGCCTAGGGAGGACGAAAATGACCTAATTGATCATCCAATGACACAAACACACCTATTGGATGCACATGATCGGTTAAAAACCCAAATTGGACAAGAAATAGACTAGGGAGGACGAAAATGACCTAATTGATCATCCAATGACACAAACACACCTATTGGATGCACAAGATTGGTTAAAAACCCTAATTGGACAAGAATAAGCCTATGGAGGACGAAAATGACCTAATTGATCATCCAATGACACAAACACACCTATTGGATGCACAAGATTGGTTAAAAACCCTAATTGGACAAGAATATGCCTAGGGTGGACGAAAATGACCTAAATATTAATTTAATGACACAAACAAAGTTATTGGATGCACAAGATTGGTTAAAAACCCTAATTGGACAAGAATATGCCTAGGGAGGACAAAAATGACCTAAATATTAATTTAATGACACAAACAAAGTTATTGGATGCACAAGATTGGTTAAAAACCCTAATTGGACAAGAATATGCCTAGGGAGGGTGAAAATGACCTAATTGATCAATCAATGACACAACACACCTATTGGATGCACAAGATTGGTTAAAAACCCTAATTGGACAAGAATATGCCTAGGGAGGACGAAAATGACCTAATTGATCATCCAATGACACAAACACACCTATTGGATGCACAAGATTGGTTAAAAACCCTAATTGGACAAGAATATGCCTAGGGAGGACGAAAATGACCTAAATATTAATTTAATGACACAAACAAAGTTATTGGATGCACAAGATTGATTAAAAACCCTAATTTGACAAGAATAAGTCTAGGTAGGACGAAAATGACCTAATTGATCATCCAATGACACAAACACACCTATTGGATGCACAAGATTGGTTAAAAACCCTGATTGGACAAGAATAAGCCTAGGGAGGACGAAAATGACCTAATTGATCATCCAATGACACAAACACACCTATTGGAAGCACAAGATTGGTTAAAAACCCTAGTTGGACAAGAATATGCCTAGGGAGGACGAAAATGACCTAATTGATCATCCAAGGACACAAATGAACTGATTGGATGCACAAGATTGGTTAAAAACCCTAATTGGACAAGAATATGCCTAGAGAGGACGAAAATGACCTAAATATTAATTCAATGACACAAACAAAGTTATTGGATGCACAAGATTGGTTAAAAACCCTAATTGGACAAGAATAAGCCTAGGGAGGACGAAAATGACCTAATTGATCATCCAATGACACAAACACACCTATTGGATGCACAAGATTGGTTAAAAACCCTAATTGGACAAGAATATGCCTAGGGAGGACGAAAATGACCTAATTGATCATCCAATGACACAAACACACCTATTGGATGCACAAGATTGGTTAAAAACCCTAATTGGACCAAAAAATGCCTAGGGAGGACGAAAATGACCTAATTGATCATCCAATGACACAAATACACCTATTGGATGCACAAGATGGGTTAAAAACCCTAATTGGACAAGAATATGCCTAAGGAGGACGAAAATGACCTAAATGTTAATCCAATGACACAAATGAACTTATTAGATGTACAAGATTGGTTAAAAACCCTAATTGGACAAGAATAAGCCTAGGGAGGACGAAAATGACCTAATTGATCATCCAATGACACAAACACACCTATTGGATGCACAAGATTGGTTAAAAACCCTAATTGGACAAGAATATGCCTAGGGAGGACGAAAATGACCTAATTGATCATCCAATGACACAAACACACCTGTTGGAAGCACAAGATTGGTTAAAAACCCTAGTTGGACAAGAATATGCCTAGGGAGGACGAAAATGACCTAATTGATCATCCAATGACACAAATGAACTTATTGGATGCACAAGATTGGTTAAAAACCCTAATTGGACAAGAATAAGCATAGAAAGGATGAAAATGACCTAATTGATCATCCAATGACACAAACACACCTATTGGATGCACAAGATTGGTTAAACACCCTAATTGGATAAGAATATGCCTAGGGAGGACGAAAATGACCTAATTGATCATCCAATGACACAAACACACCTATTGGATGCACAAGATTGGTTAAAACCCTAATTGGACAAGAATATGCCTAGGGAGGACGAAAATTACCGAAATATTAATTCAATGACACAAACAAAGTTATTGGATGCACAAGATTGGTTAAAAACCCTAATTGGACAAGAATAAGCCTAGGGAGGACGAAAATGACCTAATTGATCATCCAATGACACAAACACACCTATTGGATGCACAAGATTGGTTAAAAACCCTAATTGGACAAGAATAAGCCTAGGGAGGACGAAAATGACCTAATTGATCATCCAATGACACAAACACACCTATTGGATGCACAAGATTGGTTAAAAACCCTAATTGGACAAGAATATGCCTAGGGAGGACGAAAAGGACCTAAATATTAATTCAATGACACAAACAAACTTATTGGATGAACAAGATTGGTTAAAAACCCTAATTGGACAAGAATAAGCCTAGCGAGGACGAAAATGACCTAATAGATCATCCAATGACACAAACACACCTATTGGATGCACAAGATTGGTTAAAAACCCTAATTGGACAAGAATAAGCCTAGGGAGGATGAAAATGACCTAATTGATCATCCAAAGACACAAACACACCTATTGGATGCACAAGATTGGTTAAAAACCCTAGTTGGACAAGAATATGCCTAGGGAGGACGAAAATGACCTAATTGATCATCCAATGACACAAATGAACTTATTGGATGCACAAGATTGGTTAAAAACCCTAATTGGACAATAATAAGCCAAGGGAGGACGAAAATGACCTAATTGATCATCCAATGACACAAACACACCTATTGGATGCACAACATTGGTTCAAAACCCTAATTGGACAAGAATAAGTCTAGGGAGGACGAAAATGACCTAATTGATCATCCAATGACACAAACACACCAATTGGATGCACAATATTGGTTAAAAACCCTAATTGGACAAGAATATGCCTAGGGAGGACGAAAATGACCTAAATGTTAATCCAATGACACAAATGAACTTATTGGATGCACCAGATTGGTTTAAAACCCTAATTGGACAAGAATATGCCTAGGGAGGACGAAAATGACCTAAATATTAATTCAATGACACAAACAAAGTTATTGGATGCACAAGATTGGTTAAAAACCCTAATTCGACAAGAATAAGCCTAGGGAGGACGAAAATGACCTAATTGATCATCCAATGACACAAACACACCTATTGGATGCACAAGATTGGTTAAAAAACCTAATTGGGCAAGAATAAGCCTAGTGAGGACGAAAATGATCTAATTGATCATCCAATGAAACAAACACACCTATTGGAAGCACAAGATTGGTTAAAAACCCTAGTTGGACAAGAATATGCCTAGGGAGGACGAAAATGACCTAATTGATCACCCAATGACACAAACGAACTTATTGGATGCACAAGATTGGTTAAAAACCCTAATTGGACAAGAATAAGCATAGAAAGAACGAAATTGACCTAATTGATTATCCAATGACACAAACACACCTATTGGATGCACAAGATTGGTTAAAAACCGTAATTGGACAAGAATATGCCTAGGGAGGACGAAAATAACCTAAATGTTAATCCAATGACACAAATGAACTTATTGGATGCACAAAATTGGTTAAAAACCCTAATTGGACAACAATAAGCCTAGGGAGGACGAAATTGACCTAAATGCTAATTCAATGACACAACTCAACTTATTGGATGCACAAGATTGGTTAAAACCCCTAATTGGGCAAGAATAAGCCTAGGGAGGACGAAAATGACCTAATTGATCATCCAATGACACAAACACTCCTATTGAATGCACAAGATTGATTAAAAACCCTAATTGGACAAGAATATGCCTAGGGAGGACGAAAATGACCTAATTGATCATCCAATGACACAAATGAACTTATTGGATGCACAAGATTGGTTAAAAACCCTAATTGGACAAGAATAAGCATAGAAAGAACGAAAATGACCTAATTGATCATCCAATGACACAAACACACCTATTGGATGCACAAGATTGGTTAAAAACCGTAATTGGACAAGAATATGCCTAGGGAGGACAAAAATAACCTAAATGTTAATCCAATGACACAAATGAACTTATTGGATGCACAAAATTGGTTAAAAACCCTAATTGGACAAGAATAAGCCTAGGGAGGACGAAAATGACCTAATTGATCATCCAATGACACAAACACTCCTATTGAATGCACAAGATTGGTTAAAAACCCTAATTGGACAAGAATATGCCTAGGGAGGACGAAAATGACCTAATTGATCATCCAATGACACAAATGAACTTATTGGATGCACAAGATTGGTTAAAAACCCTAATTGGACAAGAATAAGCATAGAAAGGACGAAAATGACCTAATTGATCATCAATGACACAAACACACCTATTGGATGCACAAGATTGGTTAAAAACCCTAATTGGATAAGAATATGCCTACGGAGGACGAAAATGACCTAATTGATCATCCAATGACACAAACACACCTATTGGATGCACAAGATTGGTTAAAAACCCTAATTGGACAAGAATATGCCTAGGGAGGACGAAAATGACCTAAATATTAATTCAATGACACAAACAAAGTTATTGGATGCACAAGATTGGTTAAAAACCCTAATTGGACAAGAATAAGCCTAGGGAGGACGAAAATGACCTAATTGATCATCCAATGACACAAACACACCTATTGGATGCACAAGATTGGTTAAAAACCCTAATTGGACAAGAATATGCCTAGGGAGGACGAAAATGACCTAAATATTAATTCAATGACACAAACAAAGTTATTGGATGCACAAGATTGGTGAAAAACCCTAATTGGACAAGAATAAGCCTAGGGGGAACGAAAATGACCTAATTGATCATCCAATGACACAAACACACCTATTGGATGCACAAGATTGGTTAAAAACCCTAATTGGACAAGAATATGCCTAGGGAGGACGAAAATGACCTAAATATTAATTCAATGACACAAACAAAGTTATTGGATGCACAAGATTGGTTAAAAACCCTAATTGGACAAGAATAAGCCTAGGGAGGACGAAAATGACCTAATTGATCATCCAATGACACAAACACACCTATTGGATGCACAAGATTGGTTAAAAACCCTAATTGGACAAGAATATGCCTAGGGAGGACGAAAATGACCTAATTGATCATCCAATGACACAAACACACCTATTGGATGCACAAGATTGGTTAAAAACCCAAATTGGACAAGAATATGCCTAGGGAGCACGAATATGACCTAAATGTTAATCCAATAACACAAATGAACATATTGGATGCATAAGATTGGTTAAAAACCCTAATTGGACAAGAATAAGCCTAGGGAGAACGAAAATGACCTAATTGATCATCCAATGACACAAACACACCTATTGGATGCACAAGATTGGTTAAAAACCCTAATTGGACAAGAATAAGCCTAGGGAGGCCGAAAATGACCTAATTGATCATCCAATGACACAAATGAACTTATTGGATGCACAAGATTGGTTAAAAACCCTAATTGGACAAGAATAAGCCTAGGGAGGACGAAAATGACCTAATTGATCATCCAATGACACAAACACACCTATTGGATGCACAAGATTGGTTAAAAACCCTTATTGGACAAGAATAAGCCTAGTGAGGACGAAAATGACCTAAATGTTCATCCAATGACACAAACACACCAATTGGACGCACAAGATTGGTTAAAAACCCTAATTAGACAAGAATAAGACTAGAGAGGACGAAAATGACCTAATTGATCTTCCAATGACACAAACACACCTATTGGATGCACAAGATTGGTTAAAAACCCTAATTGGAAAAGAATATGCCTAGGGAGGACGAAAATGACCTAAATGTTCATCCAATGACACAAACACACCTATTGGATGCACAAGATTGCTTAAAAACCCTAATTAGACAAGAATAAGACTAGAGAGGACGAAAATGACCTAATTGATCTTCCAATGACACAAACACACCTATTGGATGCACAAGATTGGTTAAAAACCCTAATTGGACAAGAATATGCCTAGGGAGGACGAAAATGACATAAATGTTAATCCAATGACACAACTCTACTTATTGGATGCACAAGATTGGTTAAAAACCCTAATTGGACAAGAATAAGCCTAGGGAGGACGAAAATAACCTAATTGATCTTCCAATGACACAAACACACCTATTGGATGCACAAGATTGGTTAAAAACCCTAATTGGACAAGAATATGCCTAGGGAGGACGAAAATGACATAAATGTTAATCCAATGACACAAATGAACTTATGGGATGCACAAGATTGGTTAAAAACCCTAATTGGACAAGAATAAGCCTAGGGAGGACGAAAATGACCTAATTGATCATCCAATGACACAAACACACCTATTGGATGCACAAGATTGGTTAAAAACCCTAATTGGACAAGAATATGCCTAGGGAGGACAAAAATGACATAAATGTTAATCCAATGACACAAATGAACTTATGGGATGCACAAGATTGGTTAAAAATCCTAATTGGACAAGAATAAGCCTAGGGAGGACGAAAATGACCTAAATGCTAATCCAATGACACAACTCAACTTATGGGATGCACAAGATTGGTTAAAAACCCTAATTGGGCAAGAATAAGCCTAGGGAGGACGAAAATGACCTAATTGATCATCCAATGACACAAACACACCTATTGGATGCACAAGATTGGTTAAAAACCCTAATTGGACAAGAATATGCCTAGGGAGGGAGAAAATGACCTAAATGTTAATCCAATTACACAAATGAACTTATTGGATGCACAAGATTGGTTAAAAACCCTAATTGGACAAGAATAAGCCTAAGGAGGAAGAAAATGACCTAATTGATCATCCAATGACACAAAGACACCTATTGGATGCACAAGATTGGTTAAAAACCCTAATTGGACAAGAATATGCCTAGGGAGGACGAAAATGACCTAATTGATCATCCAATGACACAAACACACCTATTGGATGCACAAGATTGGTTAAAAACCCTAATTGGGCAAGAATAAGCCTAGGGAGGACGAAAATGACCTAATTGATCATCCAATGACACAAACACACCTATTGGATGCACAAGATTGGTTAAAAACCCTAATTGGACAAGAATATGCCTAGGGAGGGAGAAAATGACCTAATTGATCATTCAATGACACAAACAAAGTTATTGGATGCCCAAGATTGGTTAAAAACCCTAATTGGACAAGAATAAGCCTAGGGAGGACGAAAATGACCTAATTGATCATCCAATGACACAAACACACCTATTGGATGCACAAGATTGGTTAAAAACCCTAATTGGACAAGAATATGCCTAGGGAGGATGAAAATGACCTAAATATTAATTCAATGACTCAAACATACCTATTGGATGCACAAGATTGGTTAAAAACCCTAATTGGACAAGAATAAGCCTAGGGAGGACGAAAATGACCTAATTGATCATCCAATGACACAAACACACCTATTGGATGCACAAGATTGGTTAAAAACCCTAATTGGACAAGAATATGCCTAGGGAGGACGAAAATGACCTAAATATTAATTCAATGACACAATCAAAGTTATTGGATGCACAAGATTGGTTCAAAACCCTAATTGGACAAGAATAAGCTTAGGGAGGACGAAAATGACCTACTTGATCATCCAATGACACAAACACACCTATTGGATGCACAAGATTGGTTAAAAACCCTAATTGGACAAGAATAAGCCTAGGGAGGACGAAAATGACCTAATTGATCATCCAATGACACAAACACACCTATTGGATGCACAAGATTGGTTAAAAACCCTAATTGGACAAGAACAAGCCTAGGGAGGACGAAAATGACCTAAATGTTAATCCAATGACACAAACACACCTATTGGATGCACAACATTGGTTAAAAACCCTAATTGGACTAGAATAAGCTTAGGGAGGACGAAAATGACCTAATTGATCATCCAATGTCACAAACACACCTATTGGAAGCACAAGATTGGTTAAAAACCCTAATTGGACAAGAATATGACTAGGAAGGACGAAAATGACCTAAATGTTAATCCAATGACAGAAATGAACTTATTGGATGCACAAGATTGGTTAAAAACCCTAATTGGACAAGAATAAGCCTAGGGAGGACGAAAATGACCTAATTGATCATCCAATGACACAAACACACCTATTGGATGCACAAGATTGGTTAAAAACCCTAATTGGACAAGAATATGCCTAGGGAGGAGGAAAATGACCTAAAAATTAATTCAATGACACAAACAAAGTTATTGGATGCACAAGATTGGTTAAAAACCCTAATTGGACAAGAATAAGCCTAGGGAGGACGAAAATGACCTAATTGATCATCCAATGACACAAACACACCTATTGGATGCACAAGATTGGTTAAAAACCCTAATTGGACAAGAATATGCCTAGGGAGGATGAAAATGACCTAAATATTAATTCAATGACACTAACAAACTTATTGGATGCACAAGATTGGTTAAAAACCCTAATTGGACAAGAATAAGCCTAGCGAGGACGAAAATGACCTAATTGATCATCCAATGACACAAACACACCTATTGGATGCAGAAGATTGGTTAAAAACCCTAATTGGACAAGAATATGCCTAGGGAGGACGAAAATGACCTAAATATTAATTCAATGACACAAACAAAGTTATTGGATGCACAAGATTGGTTAAAAACCCTAATTGGACAAGAATAAGCCTAGGGAGGACGAAAATGACCTAATTGATCATCCAACGACACAAACACACCTATTGGATGCACAAGATTGGTTAAAAAACCTAATTGGGCAAGAATAAGCCTAGTGAGGACGAAAATGACCTAATTGATCATCCAATGAAACAAACACACCTATTGGAAGCACAAGATTGGTTAAAAACCCTAGTTGGACAAGAATATGCCTAGGGAGGACGAAAATGACCTAATTGATCACCCAATGACACAAATGAACTTATTGGATGCACAAGATTGGTTAAAAACCCTAATTGGACAAGAATAAGCATAGAAAGAACGAAAATGACCTAATTGATCATCCAATGACACAAACACACCTATTGGATGCACAAGATTGGTTAAAAACCGTAATTGGACAAGAATATGCCTAGGGAGGACGAAAATAACCTAAATATTAATTCAATGACACAAACAAAGTTATTGGATGCACAAGATTGGTTAAAAACCCTAATTGGACAAGAATAAGCCTAGGGAGGACGAAAATGACCTAATTGATCATCCAATGACACAAACACACCTATTGGATGCACAAGATTGGTTAAAAACCCTAATTGGACAAGAATATGCCTAGGGAGGACGAAAATGACCTAAATATTAATTCAATGACACAGACAAACTTATTGGATGCACAAGATTGGTTAAAAACCCTAATTGGACAAGAATAATCCTAGGGAAGACGAAAATGACCTAATTGATCATCCAATGACACAAACACACCTATTGGATGCACAAGATTGGTTAAAAACCCTAATTGGACAAGAATATGCCTAGGGAGGACGAAAATGACCTAAATATTAATTCAATGACACAAACAAAGTTATTGGATGCACAAGATTGGTTAAAAACCCTAATTGGACAAGAATAAGCCTAGGGAGGACGAAAATGACCTAATTGATCATCCAATGACACAAACACACCTATTGGATGCACAAGATTGGTTAAAAACCCTAATTGGACAAGAATATGCCTAGGGAGGACGAAAATGACCTAAATATTAATTCAATGACACAAACAAAGTTATTGGATGCACAAGATTGGTGAAAAACCCTAATTGGACAAGAATAAGCCTAGGGGGAACGAAAATGACCTAATTGATCATCCAATGACACAAACACACCTATTGGATGCACAAGATTGGTTAAAAACCCTAATTGGACAAGAATATGCCTAGGGAGGACGAAAATGACCTAAATATTAATTCAATGACACAAACAAAGTTATTGGATGCACAAGATTGGTTAAAAACCCTAATTGGACAAGAATAAGCCTAGGGAGGACGAAAATGACCTAATTGATCATCCAATGACACAAACACACCTATTGGATGCACAAGATTGGTTAAAAACCCTAATTGGACAAGAATATGCCTAGGGAGGACGAAAATGACCTAATTGATCATCCAATGACACAAACACACCTATTGGATGCACAAGATTGGTTAAAAACCCAAATTGGACAAGAATATGCCTAGGGAGCACGAATATGACCTAAATGTTAATCCAATAACACAAATGAACATATTGGATGCATAAGATTGGTTAAAAACCCTAATTGGACAAGAATAAGCCTAGGGAGAACGAAAATGACCTAATTGATCATCCAATGACACAAACACACCTATTGGATGCACAAGATTGGTTAAAAACCCTAATTGGACAAGAATAAGCCTAGGGAGGCCGAAAATGACCTAATTGATCATCCAATGACACAAATGAACTTATTGGATGCACAAGATTGGTTAAAAACCCTAATTGGACAAGAATAAGCCTAGGGAGGACGAAAATGACCTAATTGATCATCCAATGACACAAACACACCTATTGGATGCACAAGATTGGTTAAAAACCCTTATTGGACAAGAATAAGCCTAGTGAGGACGAAAATGACCTAAATGTTCATCCAATGACACAAACACACCAATTGGACGCACAAGATTGGTTAAAAACCCTAATTAGACAAGAATAAGACTAGAGAGGACGAAAATGACCTAATTGATCTTCCAATGACACAAACACACCTATTGGATGCACAAGATTGGTTAAAAACCCTAATTGGAAAAGAATATGCCTAGGGAGGACGAAAATGACCTAAATGTTCATCCAATGACACAAACACACCTATTGGATGCACAAGATTGCTTAAAAACCCTAATTAGACAAGAATAAGACTAGAGAGGACGAAAATGACCTAATTGATCTTCCAATGACACAAACACACCTATTGGATGCACAAGATTGGTTAAAAACCCTAATTGGACAAGAATATGCCTAGGGAGGACGAAAATGACATAAATGTTAATCCAATGACACAACTCTACTTATTGGATGCACAAGATTGGTTAAAAACCCTAATTGGACAAGAATAAGCCTAGGGAGGACGAAAATAACCTAATTGATCTTCCAATGACACAAACACACCTATTGGATGCACAAGATTGGTTAAAAACCCTAATTGGACAAGAATATGCCTAGGGAGGACGAAAATGACATAAATGTTAATCCAATGACACAAATGAACTTATGGGATGCACAAGATTGGTTAAAAACCCTAATTGGACAAGAATAAGCCTAGGGAGGACGAAAATGACCTAATTGATCATCCAATGACACAAACACACCTATTGGATGCACAAGATTGGTTAAAAACCCTAATTGGACAAGAATATGCCTAGGGAGGACGAAAATTACCTAAATTGATCATCCAATGACACAAACACACCTATTGGATGCACAAGATTGGTTAAAAACCCTAATTGGACAAGAATAAGCCTAGGGAGGACGAAAATGACCTAATTGATCATCCAATGACACAAACACACCTATTGGATGCACAAGATTGGTTAAAAACCCTAATTGGACAAGAATATGCCTAGGAAGGACGAAAATGACCTAATTGATCATCCAATGGCACAAACACACCTATTGGATGCACAAGATTGGTTAAAAACCCTAATTGGACAAGAATAAGCCTAGGGAGGACGAAAATGACCTAATTGATCATCCAATGACACAAACACACCTATTGGATGCACAAGATTGGTTAAAAACCCTAATTGGACAAGAATATTCCTAGGGAGGACGAAAATGACCTAATTGATCATTCAATGATACAAATGAACTCATTGGATGCACAAGATTGGTTAAAAACCCTAATTGGACAAGAATAAGCCTAGGGAGGACGAAAATGACCTAATTGATCATCCAATGACACAAACACACCTATTGGATGCACAAGATTGGTTAAAAACCCTAATTGGACAAGAACAAGCCTAGGGAGGACGAAAATGACCTAAATGTTAATCCAATGACACAAACACACCTATTGGATGCACAACATTGGTTAAAAACCCTAATTGGACTAGAATAAGCTTAGGGAGGACGAAAATGACCTAATTGATCATCCAATGTCACAAACACACCTATTGGAAGCACAAGATTGGTTAAAAACCCTAATTGGACAAGAATATGACTAGGAAGGACGAAAATGACCTAAATGTTAATCCAATGACAGAAATGAACTTATTGGATGCACAAGATTGGTTAAAAACCCTAATTGGACAAGAATAAGCCTAGGGAGGACGAAAATGACCTAATTGATCATCCAATGACACAAACACACCTATTGGATGCACAAGATTGGTTAAAAACCCTAATTGGACAAGAATATGCCTAGGGAGGAGGAAAATGACCTAAAAATTAATTCAATGACACAAACAAAGTTATTGGATGCACAAGATTGGTTAAAAACCCTAATTGGACAAGAATAAGCCTAGGGAGGACGAAAATGACCTAATTGATCATCCAATGACACAAACACACCTATTGGATGCACAAGATTGGTTAAAAACCCTAATTGGACAAGAATATTCCTAGGGAGGACGAAAATGACCTAATTGATCATCCAATGACACAAACACACCTATTGGTTGCACAAGATTGGTTAAAAACCCTAATTGGACAAGAATATGCCTAGGGAGGACGAAAATGACCTAAATATTAATTCAATGACACAAACAAAGTTATTGGATGCACAAGATTGGTTAAAAACTCTAATTGGATAAGAATATGCCTAGGGAGGACGAAAATGACCTAATTGATCATCCAATGACACAAACACACCTATTGGATGCACAAGATTGGTTAAAAACCCTAATTGGACAAGAATATGCCTAGGGAGGACGAAAATGACCTAAATATTAATTCAATGACACAAACAAAGTTATTGGATGCACAAGATTGGTTAAAAACCCTAATTTGACAAGAATAAGTCTATGGAGGACGAAAATGACCTAATTGATCATCCAAGGACACAAACACACCTATTGAATGCACAAGATTGGTTAAAAACCCTAATTGAACAAGAATAAGCCTAGGGGGGACCAAAATGTCCTAATTGATCATCCAATGACACAAACACACCTATTGGATGCACAAGATTGGTTAAAAACCCTAATTGGACAAGAATATGCCTAGGGAGGACGAAAATGACCTAATTGATCATCCAATGACACAAATGAACTTATTGGATGCACAAGATTTGTTAAAAACCCTAATTGGACAAGAATAAGCCTAGGGAGGACGAAAATGACCTAATTGATCATCCAATGACACAAACACATCTATTGGATGCACAAGATTGGTTAAAAACCCTAATTGGACAAGAATATGCCTAGGGAGAACGAAAATGACCTAATTGATCATCCAATGACACAAATACACCTATTGGATGCACAAGATTGGTTAAAAACCCTAATTGGACAAGAATATGCCTAGGGAGGACGAAAATGACCTAATTGATCATCCAATGACACAAACACAGCTATTGGATGCACAAGATCGGTTAAAAACCCTAATTGGACAAGAATATGCCTAGGGAGGACGAAAATGACCTAATTGATCATCCAATGACACAAACACAGCTATTGGATGCACAAGATCGGTTAAAAACCCTAATTGGACATGAATAAGCCTAGGGAGGACGAAAATAAACTAATTGATCATCCAATGACACAAACACACCTATTGGAAGCACAAGATTCGTTAAAAACCATAATTGGACAAGAATATGCCTAGGGAGGACGAAAATGACCTAATTGATCATCCAATGACACAAACACACCTATTGGATGCACAAGATTGGTTAAAAACCCTAATTGGACAAGAATAAGCCTAGGGAGGACGAAAATAACCTAATTGATCATCCAATGACACAAACACACCTATTGGATGCACAACATTGGTTAAAAACCCTAATTGGACAAGAATATGCCTAGGGAGGACGAAAATGACCTAATTGATCATCCAATGACACAAACACACCTATTGGATGCACAAGATTGGTTAAAAACCCTAATTGGACAAGAATATGCCTAGGGGGACGAATATGACCTAAATTTTAATCCAATAACACAAATGAACTTATTGGATGCACAAGATTGGTTAAAAACCCTAATTGGACAAGAATAAGCTTAGGGAGAACGAAAATGACCGAAATGTTAATCCAATGACACAACTCAACTTATTGGATGCACAAGATTGGTTAAAAACCCTAATTGGACAAGAATAAGCCTAGGGAGGACGAAAATAACCTAATTGATCATCCAATGACACAAACACACCTATTGGAAGCACAAGATTGGTTAAAAACCCTAATTGGACAAGAATATGCCTAGGGAGGACGAAAATGACCTAATTGATAATCCAATGACACTAATGAACTTATTGGATGCACAAGATTGGTTAAAAACCCTAATTGGACAAGTATAAGCCTAGAGAGGACGAAAATGACCTAATTGATCATCCAATGACACAAACTCACCTATTGGATGCACAAGATTGGTTAAAAACCCTAATTGGACAAGAATATGCCTAGGGAGGACGAAAATGACCTAAATGTTAATCCAATGACACAAATGAACTTATTGGATGCACAAGATTGGTTAAAAACCCTAATTGGACAAGAATAAGCCTAGGGAGGACGAAAATGACCTAATTGATCATCCAATGACACAAACACACCTATTGGATGCACAAGATTGGTTAAAAACCGTAATTGATCAAGAATATGCCTAGGGAGGACGAAAATGACCTAAATATTAATTCAATGACACAAACAAAGTTATTGGATGCACAAGATTGGTTAAAAACCCTAATTGGACAAGAATAAGCCTAGGGAGGACGAAAATGACCTAATTGATCATCCAATGACACAAACACACCTATTGGATGCACAAGATTGGTTAAAAACCCTAATTGGACAAGAATATGCCTAGGGAGGACGAAAATGACCTAATTGATCATCCAATGACACAAACACACCTATTGGATGCACAAGATTGGTTAAAAACCCTAATTGGACAATAATATGCCTAGGGAGGACCAAAATGACCTAATTGATCATCCAATGACACAAACACACCTATTGGATGCACAAGATTGGTTCAAAACCCTAGTTGGACAAGAACATGCCTAGGGAGGACGGAAATGACCTAGTTGATCATCCAATGACACTAATGAACTTATTGGATACACAAGATTGGTTAAAAACCCTAATTGGACAAGAATAAGCCTAGGGAGGACGAAAATGACCTAATTGATCATCCAATGACACAAACACACCTATTGGATGCACAAGATTGGTTAAAAACCCTAATTGGACAAGAATAAGCCTAGGGAGGACGAAAATGACCTAATTGTTCATCAAATGACACAAACACACCTATTGGATGCACAAGATTGGTTAAAAACCTTTATTGGACAAGAATAAGCCTAGGGAGGACGAAAATGACCTAATTGATCATCCATTGCCACAAACACACCTATTGGATGCACAAGATTGGTTAAAAACCCTAATTGGACAAGAATATGCCTAGGGAGGACGAAAATGACCTAAAGATTAATTCAATGACATAAACAAACTTGTTGGATGCTCAAGATTGGTTAAAAACCCTAATTGGACAAGAATAAGCCTAGGGAGGACGAAAATGACCTAATTGATCATCCAATGACACAAACACACCTATGTGAAGCACAAGATTGGTTAAAAACCCTAATTGGACAAGAATATGCCTAGGGAGGACGAAAATGACCTAAATGTTAATCCAATGACACAAATGAACTTATTGGATGCACAAGATTGGTTAAAAACCCTAATTGGACAAGAATAAGCCTAGGGAGGACGAAAATGACCTAATTGATCATCCAATGACACAAACACACCTATTGGATGCACAAGATTGGTTAAAAACCCTAATTGGACAAGAATATGCCTAGGGAGGACGAAAATGACCTAATTGATCATCCAATGACACAAACAAAGTTATTGGATGCACAATATTGGTTAAAAACCCTAATTGGACAACAATAAGCTTAAGGAGGACGAAAATGACCTAATTGATCATCCAATGACACAAACACACCTATTGGATGCAAAAGATTGGTTAAAAACCCTAATTGGAAAAGATGATGCCTAGGGAGGACAAAAATGACCTAAATATTAATTCAATGACACAAACAAACATATTGGATGCACAAGATTGGTTAAAAACCCAAATTGGACAAGAATAAGCCTAGGGAGGACGAAAATGACCTAATTGATCATCCAATGATACAAACACACCTATTGGATGCACAAGATTGACAAGAATAAGACTAGGGAGGACGAAAATGACCTAATTGATCATCCAATGACACTAACACACCTATTGGATGCACAAGATTGGTTAAAAACCCTAATTGGACAAGAATATGCCTAGGGAGGAGGAAAATGACCTAAATATTAATTCAATGACATAAACAAACTTATTGGATGAACAAAATTGGTTAAAAACCCTAATTGGACAAGAATAAGCCTAGGGAGGACCAAAATGACCTAATTGATCATCCAATGACACAAACACACCTATTGGATGCACAAGATTGGTTAAAAACCCTAATTGGACAAGAATATGCCTAGGGAGGACGAAAATGACCTAAATATTAATTCAATGACACAAACAAAGTTATTGGATGCACAAGATTGGTTAAAAACCCTAATTGGACAAGAATAAGCCTAGGGAGGACGAAAATGACCTAATTGATCATCCAATGACAAGCCTAGGGAGGACTTATTCTTGTCCAATTAGGGTTTTTAACCAATCTTGTGCATCCAATAACTTTGTTTGTGTCATTGAATTAATATTTAGGTCATTTTCGTCCTCCCTAGGCATATTCTTGTCCAACTAGGGTTTTAAACCAATCTTGTGCATCCAATAGGTGTGTTTGTGTCTTTGGATGATCAATTAGGTCATTTTCGTCCTCCCTAGGCTTATTCTTGTCCAATTAGGGTTTTTAACCAATCTTGTGCATCCAATAGGTGTGTTTGTGTCATTGGATGATCAATTAGGTCATTTTCGTCCTCCCTAGGCTTATTCTTGTCCAATTAGGGTTTTTAACCAATCTTGTGCATCCAATAAGTTCATTTGTGTCATTGGATTAACATTTAGGTCATTTTCGTCCTCCCTAGGCATATTCTTGTCCAATTATGGTTTTTAACCAATCTTGTGTATCCAATAGGTGTGCTTGTGTCATTGGATGATCAATTAGGTCATTTTGGTCCTCTCTAGGCTTATTCTTGTCCAATTAGGGTTTTTAACCAATCTTGTGCATCCAATAGGTGTGTTTGTGTCATTGGATGATCAATTAGGTCATTTTCGTCCTCCCTAGGCTTATTCTTGTCCAATTAGGGTTTTTAACCAATCTTGTGCATCCAATAACTTTGTTTGTGTCATTGAATTAATATTTAGGTCATTTTCGTCCTCGCTAGGCATATTCTTGTCCAATTAGGGTTTTTAACCAATCTTGTGCATCCAATAGGTGTGTTTGTGTCATTTGATGATCAATTAGGTCATTTTCGTCCTCCCTAGGCTTGTTCTTGTCCAATTAGGGTTTTTAACCAATCTTGTGCATCCAATAAGTTTCCTTGTTTCATTGAATTAATATTTAGGTCATTTTCGTCCTCCCTAGAGATATTCTTGTCCAATTAGGGTTTTTAACCAATCTTGTGCATCCAATAGGTGTGTTTGTGTCATTGGATGATCAATTAGGTCATTTTCGTCCTCCCTAGGCTTATTCTTGTCCAATTAGGGTTTTTAACCAATCTTGTGCATCCAATAGGTGTGTTTGTGTCATTGGATGCACAAGATTGGTTAAAAACCCTAATTGGACAAGAATAAGCCTAGGGAGGACGAAAATGACCTAATTGATCATCCAATGACACAAACACACCTATTGGATGCACAAGATTGGTTAAAAACCCTAATTGGACAAGAATATGCCTAGGGAGGACGAAAATGACCTAATTGATCATCCAATGACACAAACAAACATATTGGATGAACAAGATTGGTTAAAAACCCTAATTGGACAAGAATATGCCTAGGGAAGACGAAAATGACCTAAATATTAATTCAATGACACAAACAAACTTATCGGATGCACAAAATTGGTTAAAAACCCTAATTGGACAAGAATAAGCCTAGGAAGGACGAAAATGACCTAATTGATCATCCAATGACAAAAACACACCTATTAGATGCACAAGATTGGTTAAAAACCCTAATTGGACAAGAATAAGCCTAGGGAGGACGAAAATGACCTAATTGATCATCCAATGACACAAACACACCTATTGGATGCACAAGATTGGTTAAAAACCCTAATTGGACAAGAATATGCCTAGGGAGGACGAAAATGACCTAATTGATCATCCAATGACACAAACAAACATATTGGATGAACAAGATTGGTTAAAAACCCTAATTGGACAAGAATAAGCCTAGGGAGGACGAAAATGACCTAATTGATTATCCAATGACACAAACACACCTATTTGATGCACAAGATTGGTTAAAAACCCTAATTGGACAAGAATATGCCTAGGGAGGACGAAAATGACCTAAATATTAATTCAATGACACAAACAAACTTATCGGATGCCCAAGATTGGTTAAAAACCCTAATTGGACAAGAATAAGCCTAGGGAGGACGAAAATGACCTAATTGATCATCCAATGACACAAACACACCTATTGGATGCACAAGATTGGTTAAAAACCCTAATTGGACAAGAATATGCCTAGGGAGGACGAAAATGACCTAATTGATCATCCAATGACACAAACACACCTATTGGACGCACAAGATTGGTTAGAAACCCTAATTGGACAAGAATATGCCTAGGGAGGACGAAAATGATCTAAATATTAATTCAGTGACACAAACAAACTCATTGGATGCACAAGATTGGTTAAAAACCCTAATTGGACATTAATAAGCCTAGGGAGGACGAGAATGACCTAATTGATCATCCAATGACACAAATACACCTATTGGAAGCACAAGATTGGTTAAAAACCCTAATTGGACAAGAATAAGCCTAGGGAGGACGAAAATGACCTAATTGATCATCCAATGACACAAACACACCTATTGGATGCACAAGATTGGTTAAAAACCCTAATTGGACAAGAATATGCCTAGGGAGGACGAAAATGACCTAATTGATCATCCAGTGAAACAAACACACCTATTGGATGCACAAGATTGGTTAAGAACCCTAATTGGACAAGAATATGCCTAGGGAGGACGAAAATGATCTAAATATTAATTCAGTGACACAAACAAACTCATTGGATGCACAAAATTGGTTAAAAACCCTAATTGGACATTAATAAGCCTAGGGAGGACGAGAATGACCTAATTGATCATCCAATGACACAAATACACCTATTGGAAGCACAAGATTGGTTAAAAACCCTAATTGGACAAGAATAAGCCTAGGGAGGACGAAAATGACCTAATTGATCATCCAATGACACAAACACACCTATTGGATGCACAAGATTGGTTAAAAACCCTAATTGGACAAGAATATGCCTAGGGAGGACGAAAATGACCTAAATATTAATTCAATGACACAAACAAAGTTATTGGATGCACAAGATTGATTAAAAACCCTAATTTGACAAGAATAAGTCTAGGTAGGACGAAAATGACCTAATTGATCATCCAATGACACAAACACACCTATTGGATGCACAAGATTGGTTAAAAACCCTAATTGGACATGAATAAGCCTAGGGACGACGAAAACGACCTAATTGATCATCCATTGACACAAACACACCTATTGGATGAACAAGATTGGTTAAAAACCCTAATTGGACAAGAATAAGCCTAGGGAGGACGAAAATGACCTAATTGATCATCCAATGACACAAACACACCTATTGGATGCACAAGATTGGTTAAAAACCCTAATTGGACAAGAATATGCCTAGGGAGGACGAAAATGACCTAAATATTAATTCAATGACACAAACAAAGTTATTGGATGCACAAGATTGGTTAAAAACCCTAATTGGACAAGAATAAGCCTAGGGAGGACGAAAATGACCTAATTGATCATCCAATGACACAAACACACCTATTGGATGCACAAGATTGGTTAAAAACCCTAATTGGACAAGAATATGCCTAGGGAGGACGAAAATGACCTAAATATTAATTCAATGACACAAACAAAGTTATTGGATGCACAAGATTGGTGAAAAACCCTAATTGGACAAGAATAAGCCTAGGGGGAACGAAAATGACCTAATTGATCATCCAATGACACAAACACACCTATTGGATGCACAAGATTGGTTAAAAACCCTAATTGGACAAGAATATGCCTAGGGAGGACGAAAATGACCTAAATATTAATTCAATGACACAAACAAAGTTATTGGATGCACAAGATTGGTTAAAAACCCTAATTGGACAAGAATAAGCCTAGGGAGGACGAAAATGACCTAATTGATCATCCAATGACACAAACACACCTATTGGATGCACAAGATTGGTTAAAAACCCTAATTGGACAAGAATATGCCTAATGAGGACGAAAATGACCTAAATATTAATTCAACGACACAAACAAAGTTATTGGATGCACAAGATTGGTTAAAAACCCTAATTGGACAAGAATAAGCCTAGGGAGGACGAAAATGACCTAATTGATCATCCAATGACACAAACACACCTATTGGATGCACAAGATTGGTTAAAAACCCTAATTGGACAAGAATATGCCTAAGGAGGACGAAAATGACCTAAATGTTAATCCAATGACACAAATGAACTTATTGGAGGCACAAGATTGGTTAAAAACCCTAATTGGACAAGAATAAGCCTAGGGAGGACGAAAATGACCTAATTGATCATCCAATGACACAAACACACCTATTGGATGCACAAGATTGGTTAAAAACCCTAATTGGACAAGAATATGCCTAGGGAGGACGAATATGGCCTAAATTTTAATCCAATAACACAAATGAACTTATTGGATGCACAAGATTGGTTAAAAACCCTAATTGGACAAGAATAAGCTTAGGGAGAACGAAAATGACCTAAATGTTAATCCAATGACACAACTCAACATATTGGATGCACAAGATTGGTTAAAAACCCTAATTGGACAAGAATAAGCCTAGGGAGGACGAAAATAACCTAATTGATCATCCAATGACACAAACACACCTATTGGAAGCACAAGATTGGTTAAAAACCCTAATTGGACAAGAATATGCCTAGGGAGGACGAAAATGACCTAATTGATAATCCAATGACACTAATGAACTTATTGGATGCACAAGATTGGTTAAAAACCCTAATTGGACAAGTATAAGCCTAGGGAGGACGAAAATGACCTAATTGATCATCCAATGACACAAACACACCTATTGGATGCACAAGATGGGATAAAAACCCTAATTGGACAAGAATATGCCTAGGGAGGACGAAAATGACCTAAATGTTAATCCAATGACACAAATGAACTTATTGGATGCACAAGATTGGTTAAAAACCCTAATTGGACAAGAATAAGCCTAGGGAGGACGAAAATGACCTAATTGATCATCCAATGACACAAACACACCTATTGGATGCACAAGATTGGTTAAAAACCCTAATTGGACAAGAATATGCCTAGGGAGGAC
>JBBPBR010001438.1:29079-49535 GCA_037974775.1 Cicer pinnatifidum | reverse complement strand
TAACCAATCTTGTGCATCCAATAGGTGTGTTTGTGTCATTGGATGATCAATTAGGTCATTTTCGTCCTCCCTAGGCTTATACTTGTCCAATTAGGGTTTTTAACCAATCTTGTGCATCCAATAAGTTCATTAGTGTCATTGGATTATCAATTAGGTCATTTTCGTCCTCCCTAGGCATGTTCTTGTCCAACTAGGGTTTTTAATCAATCTAGTGCATCCAATAGGTGTGTTTGTGTCATTGGATGATCAATTAGGTCATTTTCGTCCTCCCTAGGCTTATTCTTGTCCAATTAGGGTTTTTAACCAATCTTGTGCATCCAATAAGTTGAGCTGTGTCATAGGATTAACATTTAGGTCATTTTCGTTCTCCCTAGGCTTGTTCTTGTCCAATTAGGGTTTTTAACCAATCTTGTGCATCCAGTAGGTGTGTTTCTGTCATTGGATGATCAATTAGGTCATTTTCGACCTCCATAGGCTTATTCTTGTCCAATTAGGGTTTTTAACCAATCTTATGCATCCAATAGATGTGTTTGTGTCATTGGATGATCAATTAGGTCATTTTCGTCCTCCCTAGGCTTATTCTTGTCCAATTAGGGTTTTTAACCAATCTTGTGCATCCAATAGGTGTGTTTGTGTCATTGGATGATCAATTAGGTCATTTTCGTCCTCCCTAGGCTTATTCTTGTCCAATTAGGGTTTTTAACCAATCTTTTGCATCCAATAAGTGTGTTTGTGTCATTGAATTAATATTTAGGTCATTTTCGTCCTCCCTAGGCATATTCTTGTCCAATTAGGGTTTTTAACCAATCTTGTGCATCCAATAAGTTGAGTTGTGTCATTGGATTAACATTTAGGTCATTTTCATTCTCCCTAGGCTTATTCTTGTCGAATTAGGTTTTTAACCAATCTTGTGCATCCATTAAGTTCATTTGTGTCATTGGATTCACATTTAGGTCATTTTCGTCCTCCCTAGGCATATTCTTGTCCAATTAGGGTTTTTAACCAATCTTGTGCATCCCATAACTTCATTTGTGTCATTGGATTAACATTTAGGTCATTTTCGTCCTCCCTAGGCATATTCTTGTCCAATTAGGGTTTTTAACCAATCTTGTGCATCCAATAGGTGTATTTGTGTCATTGGATGATCAATTAGGTCATTTTCGTCCTCCCTAGGCTTATTCTTGTCCAATTAGGGTTTTTAACCAATCTAGTGCTGCCAATAAGTTCATTTGTGTCATTGGATGATCAATTAGGTCATTTTCGTCCTCCCTAGGCTTATTCTTGTCCAACTAGGGTTTTTAACCAATCTTGTGCATCCAATAAGATCATTTGTGTCATTGGATTCACATTTAGGTCATTTTCGTCCTCCCTAGGCATATTCTTGTCCAATTAGGGTTTTTAACCAATCTTGTGCATCCAATAGGTGTGTTTATCTCATTGGATGATCAATTAGATCACTTTGATCCTCCCTAGGCTTATTCTTGTCCAATTAGGGTTTTTAACCAATCTTGTGCATCCCATAACTTCATTTGTGTCATTGGATTAACATTTAGGTCATTTTCGTCCTCCCTAGGCATATTCTTGTCCAATTAGGGACTTTTAACCAATCTTGTGCATCCAATAGGTGTGTTTGTGTCATTGGATGATCAATTTAGGTCATTTTTGTCCTCCCTAGGCATATTCTTGTCCAATTAGGGTTTTAAACCAATATTGTGCATCCAATAGGTGTGTTTGTGTCATTGGATGATCAATTTGGACATTTTCGTCCTCCCTAGGCTTATTCTTGTCCAATTATGGTTTTTAACAAATCTTGTGCATCTAATAAGTTCGTTTGTGTCATTGGATGATCAATTAGGTCATTTTCGTCCTCCCTAGGCATATTCTTGTCCAACTAGGGTTTTTAACCAATCTTGTGCATCCAATAAGTTCATTTGTGTTATTGGAGGATCAATTAGGTCATTTTCGTCCTCCCTAGGCATATTCTTGTCCAACTAGGGTTTTTAACCAATCTTGTGCATCCAATAGGTGTGTTTGTGTCATTGGATGATCAATTAGGTCATTTTCGTCCTCCCTAGGCTTATTCTTGTCCAATTAGGGTTTTTAACCAATCTTGTGCATCCAATAACTTTGTTTGTGTCATTGAATATATATTTAGGTCATTTTCGTCCTCCCTAGGCATATTCTTGTCCAATTAGGGTTTTTAACCAATCTTGTGCATCCAATAGCTGTGTTTGTGTCATTGGATGATCAATTAGGTCATTTTCGTCCTCCTTAGGCTTATTCTTGTCCAATTAGGGTTTTTAACCAATCTTGTGCATCCAATAGGTGTGTTTGTGTCATTGGATTAATATTTAGGTCATTTTCGTCCTCCCTAGGCTTATTCTTGTCCAATTAGGGTTTTTAACCAATCTTGTGCATCCAATAGGTGTGTTTGTGTCAATGGATGATCAATTAGGTCATTTTCGTCCTCCCTAGGCTTATTCTTGTCCAATTATGGTTTTTAACCAATCTTGTGCATCCAATAGGTGTGTTTGTGTCATTGGATGATCAATTAGGTCATTTTCGTCCACCCTAGGCTTATTCTGGTCCAATTAGGGTTTTTAACCAATCTTGTGCATCCAATAGGTGTGTTTGTGTCATTGGATGATCAATTAGGTCATTTTCGTCCTCCCTAGGCTTATTCTTGTCCAATTAGGGTTTTTAACCAATCTTGTGCATCCAATAGGTGTGTTTGTGTCATTGGATGATCAATTAGGTCATTTTCGTCCTCCCTAGGCTTATTCTTGTCCAATTAGGGTTTTTAACCAATCTTGTGCATCCAATAAGTTCATTTGTGTCATTGGATTAACATTTAGGTCATATCAGTCCTCCATAGGCATATTCTTGTCCAATTAGGGTTTTTAACCAATCTTGTGCATCCAATAAGTTCATTTGTGTTATTGGATTAACATTTAGGTCATATTCGTCCTCCCTAGGCATATTCTTGTCCAATTAGGGTTTTTAACCAATCTTGTGCATCAAATAACTTTGTTTGTGTCATTGAATTAATATTTAGGTCATTTTCGTCCTCCCTAGGCATATTCTTGTCCAATTAGGGTTTTTAACCATTCTTGTGCATCCAATAGGTGTGTTTGTGTCATTGGATGATCAATTAGGTCATTTTCGTCCTCCCTAGGCTTATTCTTGTCCAATTAGGGTTTTTAACCAATCTTGTGCATCCAATAAGTTCATTTGTGTCATTGGATTAACATTTAGGTCATATCAGTCCTCCCTAGGCATATTCTTGTCCAATTAGGGTTTTTAACCAATCTTGTGCATCCAATAGGTGTGTTTGTGTCATTGAATTAATATTTAGGTCATTTTCGTCCTCCCTAGGCATATTCTTGTCCAATTAGGGTTTTTAACCAATCTTGTGCATCCAATAGGTGTGCTTGTGTCATTGGATGATCAATTAGGTCATTTTCGTCCTTCCTAGGCTTATTCTTGTCCAATTAGGGTTTTTAACCAATCTTGTTCATCCAATAACTTTGTTTGTGTCATTGAATTAATATTTAGGTCATTTTCGTCCTCCCTAGGCATATTCTTGTCCAATTAGGGTTTTTAACCAATCTTGTGCATCCAATAGGTGTGTTTGTGTCATTGGATGATCAATTAGGTCATTTTCGTCCTCCCTAGGCTTATTCTTGTCCAATTAGGGTTTTTAACCAATCTTGTGCATCCAATAAGTTCATTTGTGTCATTGGATTAACATTTAGGTCATATCAGTCCTCCCTAGGCATATTCTTGTCCAATTAGGGTTTTTAACCAATCTTGTGCATCCAATAAGTTCATTTGTGTTATTAGATTAACATTTAGGTCATATTCGTCCTCCCTAGGCATATTCTTGTCCAATTAGGGTTTTTAACCAATCTTGTGCATCCAATAACTTTGTTTGTGTCATTGAATTAATATTTAGGTCATTTTCGTCCTCCCTAGGCATATTCTTGTCCAATTAGGGTTTTTAACCAATCTTGCTTATCCAATAGGTGTGTTTGTGGCATTGGATGATCAATTAGGTCATTTTCGTCCTCCCTAGGCTTATTCTTGTCCAATTAGGGTTTTTAACCAATCTTGTGCATCCAATAAGTTCATTTGTGTCATTGGATTAACATTTAGGTCATTTTCGTCCTCCCTAGGCATATTCTTGTCCAATTAGGGTTTTTAACCAATCTTGTGCTTCCAATAGGTGTGTTTGTGTCATTGGATAATCAATTAGGTCATTTTCTTCCTCCCTAGGCTTATTCTTGTCCAATTAGGGTTTTTAACCAATCTTGTGCATCCAATAAGTTTGTTTGTGTCATTGAATTAATATTTAGGTCATTTTCGTCCTCCCTAGGCATATTCTTGTCCAATTAGGGTTTTTAACCAATCTTGTGCATCCAATAGGTGTGTTTGTGTCATTGGATGATCAATTAGGTCATTTTCGTCCTCCCTAGGCTTATTCTTGTCCAATTAGGGTTTTTAACCAATCTTGTGCATCCAATAAGTTCATTTGTGTCATTGGATTAACATTTAGGTCATTTTCGTCCTCCCTAGGCATATTCTTGTCCAATTAGGGTTTTTAACCAAACTTGTCCATCCAATAGGTGTGTTTGTGTCATTGGATGATCAATTAGGTCATTTTCGTCCTCCCTAGGCTTATTCTTGTCCAATTAGGATTTTTAACCAATCTTGTGCATCCAACAAGTTTGTTTATGTCATTGAATTAATATTTAGGTCATTTTCGTCCTCCCTAGGCATATTCTTGTCCAATTAGGGTTTTTAACCAATCTTGTGCATCCAATAGGTGTGTTTGTGTCATTGGATGATCAATTAGGTCATTTTCGTCCTCCCTAGGCTTATTCTTGTCCAATTAGGGTTTTTAACCAATCTTGTGCATCCAATAAGTTCGTTTGTGTCATTGGATTAACATTTTGGTCATTTTCGTCCTCCCTAGGCATATTCTTGTCCAATTAGGGTTTTTAACCAATCTTGTGCTTCCAATAGGTGTGTTTGTGTCATTGGATGATCAATTAGGTCATTTTCGTCCTCCCTAGGCTTATTCTTGTCCAAGTAGGGTTTTTAACCAATGTTGTGCATCCAATAGGTGTGTTTGTGTCATTGGATGATCAATTAGGTCATTTTCGTCCTCCCTAGGCTTATTCTTGTCCAATTAGGGTTTTTAACCAATCTTGTGCATCCAATAGGTGTGTTTGTGTCATTGAATTAACATTTAGGTCATTTTCGTCCTCCCTAGGCATATTCTTGTCCAATTAGGGTTTTTAACCAATCTTGTGCTTCCAATAGGTGTGTTTGTGTCATTGGATGATCAATTAGGTCATTTTCGTCCTCCCTAGGCTTATTCTTGTCCAATTAGGGTTTTTAACAAATCTTGTGCATCCAACAAGTTTGTTTATGTCATTTAATTAATATTTAGGTCATTTTCGTCCTCCCTAGGCTTATTCTTGTCCAATTAGGGTTTTTAACCAATCTTGTGCATCCAATAGGTGTGTTTGTGTCATTGGATGATCAATTAGGTCATTTTCGTCCTCCCTAGGCTTATTCTTGTCCAATTAGGGTTTTTAACCAATCTTGTGCATCCAATAACTTTGTTTGTGTCATTGAATTAATATTTAGGTCATTTTCGTCCCCCCTAGGCTTATTCTTGTCCAATTAGGGTTTTTAACCAATCTTGTGCATCCAATAAGTTCATTTGTGTCATTGGATTAACATTTAGGTCATTTTCGTCCTCCCTAGGCATATTCTTGTCCAATTAGGGTTTTTAACCAATCTTGTGTATCCAATAGGTGTGCTTGTGTCATTGGATGATCAATTAGGTCATTTTGGTCCTCTCTAGGCTTATTCTTGTCCAATTAGGGTTTTTAACCAATCTTGTGCATCCAATAGGTGTGTTTGTGTCATTGGATGATCAATTAGGTCATTTTCGTCCTCCCTAGGCTTATTCTTGTCCAATTAGGGTTTTTAACCAATCTTGTGCATCCAATAAGTTCATTTGTGTCATTGGATTAACATTTAGGTCATTTTCGTCCTCCCTAGGCATATTATTGTCAAATTAGGGTTTTTAACCAATCTTGTGCATCCAATAGGTGTCTTTGTGTCATTGGGTGATCAATTAGGGTATTTTCGTCCTCCCTAGGCATATTCTTGTCCAATTAGGGTTTTTAACCAATCTTGTGCATCCAATAGGTGTGTTTGTGTCATTGGATGATCAATTAGGCCATTTTCGTCCTCCCTAGGTTTATTTTTGTCCAATTAGGGTTTTTAACCAATCTTGTGCATCCAATAGGTGTGTTTGTGTCATTGGATGATCAATTAGGTCATTTTCGTCCTCCCTAGGCTTATTCTTGTCCAATTAGGGTTTTTAACCAATCTTGTGCATCCAATAAGTTCATTTGTGTCATTGGATTAACATTTAGGTCATTTTCGTCCTCCCTAGGCATATTCTTGTAAAATTAGGGTTTCTAACCAATCTTGTGCATCCAATAGGTGTGTTTGTGTCATTGGATGATCAATTAGGTCATTTTCGTCCTTTCTATGCTTATTCTTGTCCAATTAGGGTTTTTAACCAATCTTGTGCATCCAATAAGTTCATTTGTGTCATTGGATGATCAATTAGGTCATTTTCGTCCTCCCTAGGCATATTCTTGTCCAACTAGGGTTTTTAACCAATCTTGTGCTTCCAATAGGTGTGTTTGTGCCATTGGATGATCAATTAGGTCATTTTCGTCCTCACTAGGCTTATTCTTGTCCAATTAGGGTTTTTAACCAATCTTGTGCATCCAATAGGTGTGTTTGTGTCATTGGATGATCAATTAGGTCATTTTCGTCCTCCCTAGGCTTATTCTTGTCCAATTAGGGTTTTTAACCAATCTTGTGCATCCAATAAGTTCATTTGTGTCATTGGATTAACATTTAGGTCATATCCGTCCTCCCTAGGCATATTCTTGTCCAATTAGGGTTTTTAACCAATCTTGTGCATCCAATAGGTGTGTTTGTGTCATTGGATGATCAATTTAGGTCATTTTCGTCCTCCCTAGGCATATTCTTATCCAATTAGGGTTTTTAACCAATCTTGTGCATCCAATAGGTGTGTTTGTGTCATTGGATGATCAATTAGGTCATTTTCGTCCTCCCTAGGCTTATTCTTGACCAATTAGGGTTTTTAACCAATCTTGTGCATCCAATAGGTGTGTTTGTGTCATTGGATGATCAATTAAGTCATTTTCGTCATCCCTAGGCATATGCTGGTCCAATTAGGGTTTTTAACCAATCTTGTGCATCCAATAGGTGTGTTTGTGTCATTGGATGATCAATTAGGTCATTTTCGTCCTCCCTAGGCTTATTCTTGTCCAATTAGGGTTTTTAACCAATCTTGTGCATCCAATAGGTGTGTTTGTGTCATTGGATGATCAATTAGGTCATTTTCGTCCTCCCTAGGCATATTCTGGTCCAATTAGGGTTTTTAACCAATCTTGTGCATCCAATAACTTTGTTTGTGTCATTAAATTAATATTTAGGTCATTTTCATCCTCCCTAGGCATATTCTTGTCCAATTGGGGTTTTTAACCAATCTTGTGCATCCAATAGGTGTGTTTGTGTCATTGGATGATCAATTAGGTCATTTTCGTCCTCCCTAGGCTTATTCTTGTCCAATTAGGGTTTTTAACCAATCTTGTGCATCCAATAAGTTGAGTTGTGTCATTGGATTAACATTTAGGTCATTTTCGTTCTCCCTAGGCTTATTCTTGTCCAATTAGGGTTTTTAACCAATCTTGTGCAACCAATAGGTGTGTTTATGTCATTGGATGATCAATTAGGTTATTTTCGTCCTCCCTAGGCTTATTCTTGTCCAATTAGGGTTTTTAACAAATCTTGTGCATCCAATAGGTGGGTTTGTGTCATTGGATGATTAATTAGGTCATTTTCATCCTCCCTAGGCTTATTCTTGTCCAATTAGGGTTTTTAACCAATCGTGTGCATCCAATAGGTGTGTTTGTGTCATTGGATGATCAATTAGGTCATTTTCGTCCTCCCTAGGCATATTCTTGTCCAATTAGGGTTTTTAACCAATCTTGTGCATCCAATAGGTGTGTTTGTGTCATTGGATGATCAATTAGGTCATTTTTGTCCTCCCTAGGCTTATTCTTGTCCAATTAGGGTTTTTAACCAATCTTGTACATCCAATAAGTTCATTTGTGTCATTGGATTAACATTTAGGTCATTTTCGTCCTCCCTAGGCATATTCTTATCCAATTAGGGTTTTTAACCAATCTTGTGCATCCAATAGGTGTGTTTGTGTCATTGGATGATCAATTAGGTCATTTTCGTCCTCCCTAGGCTTATACTTGTCCAATTAGGGTTTTTAACCAATCTTGTGCATCCAATAAGTTCATTAGTGTCATTGGATTATCAATTAGGTCATTTTCGTCCTCCCTAGGCATGTTCTTGTCCAACTAGGGTTTTTAATCAATCTTGTGCATCCAATAGGTGTGTTTGTGTCATTGGATGATCAATTAGGTCATTTTCGTCCTCCCTAGGCTTATTCTTGTCCAATTAGGGTTTTTAACCAATCTTGTGCATCCAATAAGTTGAGCTGTGTCATAGGATTAATATTTAGGTCATTTTCGTTCTCCCTAGGCTTGTTCTTGTCCAATTAGGGTTTTTAACCAATCTTATGCATCCAATATATGTGTTTGTGTCATTGGATGATCAATTAGGTCATTTTCGTCCTCCCTAGGCTTATTCTTGTCCAATTAGGGTTTTTAACCAATCTTGTGCATCCAATAGGTGTGTTTGTGTCATTGGATGATCAATTAGGTCATTTTCGTCCTCCCTAGGCTTATTCTTGTCCAATTAGGGTTTTTAACCAATCTTTTGCATCCAATAAGTGTGTTTGTGTCATTTAATTAATATTTAGGTCATTTTCGTCCTCCCTAGGCATATTCTTGTCCAATTAGGGTTTTTAACCAATCTTGTGCATCCAATAAGTTGAGTTGTGTCATTGGATTGACATTTAGGTCATTTTCATTCTCCCTAGGCTTATTCTTGTCGAATTAGGTTTTTAACCAATCTTGTGCATCCATTAAGTTCATTTGTGTCATTGGATTCACATTTAGGTCATTTTCGTCCTCCCTAGGCATATTCTTGTCCAATTAGGGTTTTTAACCAATCTTGTGCATCCAATAGGTGTGTTTGTGTCATTGGATGATCAATTTAGGT
This sequence comes from Cicer pinnatifidum, assembly GCA_037974775.1. NCBI lineage: Eukaryota > Viridiplantae > Streptophyta > Magnoliopsida > Fabales > Fabaceae > Cicer > Cicer pinnatifidum. Next base: position 40,277 of record JBBPBR010001438.1, on the reverse strand, counting down.
CATTTTCGTCCTCCCTAGGCATATTCTTGTCCAATTAGGGTTTTTAACCCATCTTATTCATCCAATAGGTGTGTTTGTGTCATTGGATGATCAATTTAGGTCATTTTCGTCCTCCCTAGGCATATTCTTGTCCAATTAGGGTTTTTAACCAATCTTGTGCATCCAATAGGTGTGTTTGTGTCATTGGATGATCAATTAGGTCATTTTCGTCCTCCCTATGCTTATTCTTGTCCAACTAGGGTTTTTAACCAATCTTGTGCATCCAATAGGTGTGTTTGTGTCATTGGATGATCAATTAGGTCATTATCGTCCTCCTTAGGCTTATTCTTGTCCAATTAGGGTTTTTAACCAATCTTGTGCATCCAATAAGTTGAGTTCTGTCATTGGATTAACATTTAGGTCATTTTGATTCTCCCTAGGCTTATTCTTGTCGAATTAGGTTTTTAACCAATCTTGTGCATCCAATAAGTTCATTTGTGTCATTGGATTCACATTTAGGTCATTTTCGTCCTCCCTAGGCATATTCTTGTCCAATTAGGGTTTTTAACCAATCTTGTGCATCCAATAGGTGTGTTTATCTTATTGGATGATCAATTAGGTCACTTTGATCCACCCTAGGCTTATTCTTGTCCAATTAGGGTTTTTAACCAATCTTGTGCATCCAATAAGTTCATTTGTGTCATTGGATTAACATTTAGGTCATTTTCGTCCTCCCTAGGCATATTCTTGTCCAATTAGGGTTTTTAACCAATCTTGTGCATCCAATAGGTGTGTTTGTGTCATTGGATGATCAATTTAGGTCATTTTCGTTCTCCCTAGGCATATTCTTGTCCAAATAGGGTTTTTAACCAATCTTGTGCATCCAATAGGTGTGTTTGTGTCATTGGATTATCAATTAGGTCATTTTCGTCCTCCCTATGCTTATTCTTGTCCAATTAGGGTTTTTAACAAATCTTGTGCATCCAATAAGTTCATTTGTGTCATTGGATGATCAATTAAGTCATTTTCGTCCTCCCTAGGCATATTCTTGTCCAACTAGGGTTTTTAACCAATCTTGTGCATCCAATAGGTGTGTTTGTGTCATTGGATGATCAATTAGGTCATTTTCGTCCTCCCTAGGCATATTCTTGTCCAACTAGGGTTTTTAACCAATCTTGTGCATCCAATAAGTTCATTTGTGTCATTGAATAAATATTTAGGTCATTTTCGTCCTCCCTAGGCATATTCTTGTCCAATTAGGGTTTTTAACCAATCTGGTGCATCCAATAGGTGTGTTTGTGTCATTGGATGATCAATTAGGTCATTTTCGTCCTCCCTATGCTTATTCTTGTCCAATTAGGGTTTTTAACCAATCTTCTGCATCCAATAAGTTCATTTGTGTAATTGAATTAATATTTAGGTCATTTTCGTTCTCCGTAGGCATATTTTTGTCCAATTAGGGTTTTTAACCAATCTTGTGCATCCAATAGGTGTGTTTGTGTCATTGGATGATCAATTAGGTCATTTTTGTCCTCCCTAGGCTTATTCTTGTCCAATTAGGGTTTTTATCCAGTCTTGTGCATCCAATAGGTGTGTTTGTGTCATTGGATGATCAATTAGGTCATTTTCGTGCTCCCTAGGCTTATTGTTGTCCAATTAGGGTTTTTAACCAATCTTGTGCATCCAATAAGTTCATTTGTGTCATTGGATGATCAATTAGGTCATTTTCGTCCTCTTTAGGCTTATTCTTGTCCGATTAGGGTTTTTAATCAATCTTGAGCATCCATTAGGTGTGTTTGTGTCATTGGATGATCAATTAGGTCATTTTCGTCCTCCCTAGGCTTATTCTTGTCCAATTAGGGTTTTTAACCAATCTTGTGCATCCAATAGGTGTGTTTGTGTCATTGGATGATCAATTAGGTCATTTTCGTCCTCCCTAGGCTTATTCTTGTCCAATTAGGGTTTTTAACCAATCTTGTGCATCCAATAGGTGTGTTTGTGTCATTGGATGATCAATTAGGTCATTTTCGTCCTCCCTAGGCTTATTCTTGTCCAACTAGGATTTTTAACCAATCTTGTGCATCCAATAGGTGTGTTTGTGTCATTGGATGATCAATTAGGTCATTTTCGTCCTCCCTAGGCTTATTCTTGTCCAATTAGGGTTTTTAACCAATCTTGTGCATCCAATAGGTGTGTTTGTGTCATTGGATGATCAATTAGGTCATTTACGTCCTCCCTAGGCATATTCTTGTCCAATTAGGGTTTTTAACAAATCTTGTGCATCTAATAGGTGTGTTTGTGTCATTGGATGATCAATTAGGTCATTTTCGTCCTCCCTAGGCTTATTCTTGTCCAATTAGGGTTTTTAACCAATCTTGTGCATCCAATAGGTGTGTTTGTGTCATTGGATGATCAATTAGGTCATTTTCGTCCTCCCTAGGCTTATTCTTGTCCAATTAGGGTTTTTAACCAATCTTGTGCATCCAATAGGTGTGTTTGTGTCATTGGATGATCAATTAGGTCATTTATCGTCCTCCCTAGGCTTATTCTTGTCCAATTAGGGTTTTTAACCAATCTTGTGCATCCAATAGGTTGAGTTGTGTCATTGGATTAACATTTAGGTCATTTTCGTCCTCCCTAGGCATATTCTTGTCCAATTAGGGTTTTTAACCAATCTTGTGCATCCAATAGGTGTGTTTGTGTCATTGGATGATCAATTAGGTCATTTTCGTCCTCCCTAGGCTTATTCTTGTCCAATTAGGGTTTTTAACCAATCTTGTGCATCCAATAGGTGTGTTTGTGTCATTGGATGATCAATTAGGTCATTTTCGTCCTCCCTAGGCTTATTCTTGTCCAATTAGGGTTTTTAACCATTCTTGTGCATCCAATAGGTGTGTTTGTGTCATTGGATGATCAATTAGGTCATTGTTGTCCTCCCTAGGCTTATTCTTGTCCAATTAGGGTTTTTAACCAATCTTGTGCATCCAATAGGTGTGTTTGTGTCATTGGATGATCAATTAGGTCATTTTCGTCCTCCCTAGGCTTATTCTTGTCCAATTAGGGTTTTTAACCAATCTTGTGCATCCAATAGGTGTGTTTGTGTCATTGGATGATCAATTAGTCCTCCCTAGGCTTATTCTTGTCCAATTAGGGTTTTTAACCAATCTTGTGCATTAAATAGGTGTGTTTGTGTCATTGGATTAACATTTAGGTCATTTTTGTCCTCCCTAGGCTTATTCTTGTCCAATTAGGGTTTTTAACCAATCTTGTGCATCCAATAAGTTTGTTTGTGTCATTGAATTAATATTTAGGTCATTTTCGTCCTCCCTAGGCATATGCTTGTCCAATTAGGGTTTTTAACCAATCTTGTGCATCCAATAGGTGTGTTTGTGTCATTGGATGATCAATTAGGTCATTTTCGTCCTCCCTAGGCTTATTCTTGTCCAATTAGGGTTTTTAACCAATCTTGTGCATCCAATAGGTGTATTTGTGTCATTGGATGATCAATTAGGTCATTTTCGTCCTCCCTAGGCATATTCTTGTCCAATTAGGGTTTTTAACCAATCTTGAGCATCCAATAGGTGTGTTTGTGTCATTTGATGATCAATTAGGTCATTTTCGTCCTCCCTAGGCATATTCTTGTCAAATTAGTGTTTTTAACCAATCTTGTGCATCCAATAGGTGTGTTTAAGTCATTGGATGATCAATTAGGTCATTTTCGTCCTCCCTAGGTTTATTCTTGTCCAATTAGGGTTTTTAACCAATCTTGTGCATCCAATAAGTTCATTTGTGTCATTGGATTAACATTTAGGTCATTTTCGTCCTCCCTAGGCATATTCTTGTCCAATTAGGGTTTTTAACCAATCTTGTTCATCCAATAAGTTTGTTTGTGTCTTTAAATTAATATTTAGGTCATTTTCGTCCTCCCTAGGCTTATTCTTGTCCAAATAGGGTTTTTAACCAATCTTGTGCCTCCAATAGGTGTGTTTGTGTCATTGGATGATCAATTAGGTCATTTTCGTCGTCCCTAGGCTTATTCTTGTCCAATTAGGGTTTTTAACCAATCTTGTGCATCCAATAAGTTTGTTTGTGTCATTGAATTAATATTTAGGTCATTTTCATCCTCCCTAAGCTTAATCTTGTCCAATTAGGGTTTTTAACCAATCTTGTGCATCCAATAAGTTCATTTGTGTCATTGGATTAACATTTAGGTCATTTTCGTCCTCCCTAGGCATATTCTTGTCCAATTAGGGTTTTTAACCAATCTTGTTCATCCAATAAGTTTGTTTGTGTCATTAAATTAATATTTAGGTCATTTTCGTCCTCCCTAGGCTTATTCTTGTCCAAATAGGGTTTTTAACCAATCTTGTGCATCCAATAGGTGTGTTTGTGTCATTGGATGATCAATTAGGTCATTTTCGTCCTCCCTAGGCTTATTCTTGTCCAATTAGGGTTTTTAACCAATCTTGTGCATCCAATAGGTGTGTTTGTGTCATTGGATGATCAATTAGGTCATTTTCATCCTCCCTAGGCTTATTCTTGTCCAATTAGGGTTTTTAACCAATCTTGTGCATCCAATAAGTTCATTTGTGTCATTGGATTAACATTAAGGTCATTTTCGTCCTCCCTAGGCATATTCTTGTCCAATTAGGGTTTTTAACCAATCTTGTGCATCCAATAGGTGTGTTTGTGTCATTGGATGATCAATTTAGGTCATTTTCGTCCTCCCTAGGCATATTCTTGTCCAATTAGGGTTTTAAACCAATATTGTGCATCCAATAGGTGTGTTTGTGTCATTGGATGATCAATTTGGACATTTTCGTCCTCCCTAGGCTTATTCTTGTCCAATTATGGTTTTTAACAAATCTTGTGCATCCAATAAGTTCGTTTGTGTCATTGGATGATCAATTAGGTCATTTTCGTCCTCCCTAGGCATATTCTTGTCCAACTAGGGTTTTTAACCAATCTTGTGCATCCAATAAGTTCATTTGTGTTATTGGAGGATCAATTAGGTAATTTTCGTCCTCCCTAGGCATATTCTTGTCCAACTAGGGTTTTTAACCAATCTTGTGCATCCAATAGGTGTGTTTGTGTCATTGGATGATCAATTAGGTCATTTTCGTCCTCCCTAGGCTTATACTTGTCCAATTAGGGTTTTTAACCAATCTTGTGCATCCAATAAGTTCATTAGTGTCATTGGATTATCAATTAGGTCATTTTCGTCCTCCTTAGGCATGTTCTTGTCCAACTAGGGTTTTTAACCAATCTTGTGCATCCAATAGGTGTGTTTGTGTCATTGGATGATCAATTAGGTCATTTTCGTCCTCCCTAGGCTTATTCTTGTCCAATTAGGGTTTTTATCCAATCTTGTGCATCCAATAAGTTCATTTGTGTCATTGGATTAACATTTAGGTCATTTTCGTCCTCGCTAGGCATATTCTTGTCGAATTAGGGTTTTTAACCAATCTTGTGCATCCAATAGGTGTGTTTGTGTCATTGGATGATCAATTAGGTCATTTTCGTCCTCCCTAGGCTTATTCTTGTCCAATTAGGGTTTTTAACCAATCTTGTGCATCCAATAAGTTTGTTTATGTCATTAAATTAATATTTTGGTCATTTTCGTCCTCCCTAGGCATATTCTTGTCCAATTAGGGTTTTTAACCAATCTTGTGCATCCAATAGGTGTGTTTGTGTCATTGGATGATCAATTAGGTCATTTTCGTCCTCCCTAGGCTTATTCTTGTCCAATTAGGGTTTTTAACCAATCTTGTGCATCCAATAGGTGTGTTTGTGTCATTGGATGATTAATTAGGTCATTTTCGGCCTCCCTAGGCTTATTCTTGTCCAATTAGGGTTTTTAACCAATCTTGTGCATCCAATAGGTGTGTTTGTGTCATTGGATGATCAATTAGGTCATTTTCGTCCTCCCTAGGCTTATTCTTGTCCAATTAGGGTTTTTAACCAATCTTGTGCATCCAATAGGTGTGTTTGTGTCATTGGATGATCAATTAGGTCATTTTCGTCCTCCCTAGGCTTATTCTTGTCCAATTAGGGTTTTTAACCAATCTTGTGCATCCAATAGGTGTGTTTGTGTCATCGGACGATCAATTAGGTCTTTTTCGTCCTCCCTAGGCATATTCTTGTCAAATTAGGGTTTTTAACCAATCTTGTGCATCCAATAAGTTGAGTTGTGTCATTGGATTAACATTTAGGTCATTTTCGTCCTCCATAGGCTTATTCTTGTCCAATTAGGGTTTTTAACCAATCTTGTGCATCCAATAAGTTGAGCTGTGTCATTGGATTAACATTTAGGTCATTTTCGTCCTCCCTATGCTTATTCTTGTCCAATTAGGGTTTTTAACCAATCTTGTGCATCCAATAAGTTCATTTGTGTCATTGGATTAACATTTAGGTCATTTTCGTCCTCCCTAGGCATATTCTTGTCCAATTAGGGTTTTTAACCAATCTTGTGCATCCAATAGGTGTGTTTGTGTCATTGGATGATCAATTAAGTCATTTTCGTCCTCCCTAGGCTTATTCTTGTCCAATTATGGTTTTTAACCAATCTTGTGCATCCAATAGGTGTGTTTGTGTCATTGGATGATCAATTAGGTCATTTTCGTCCTCCCTAGGCTTATTCTTGTCCAATTAGGGTTTTTAACCAATCTTGTGCATCCAATAGGTGTGTTTGTGTCATTGGATGATCGGTTAGGTCATTTTCGTCCTCCCTTGGCTTATTCTTGTCAAATTAGGGTTTTTAACCAATCTTGTGCATCCAATAACTTTGTTTGTGTCATTGAATTAATATTTAGGTCATTTTCGTCCTCCCTAGGCATATTCTAGTCCAATTAGGGTTTTTAGCCAATCTTGTGCATCCAATAGGTGTGTTTGTGTCATTGGATGATCAATTAGGTCAGTTTCCTCCTCCCTAGGCAAATTCTTGTCCAATTAGGGTTTTTAACCAATCTTGTGCATCCAATAGGTGTGTTTGTGTCATTGGATGATCGATTAGGTCATTTTCGTCCTCCCTAGGCATATTCTTATCCAATTAGGGTTTTTAACCAATCTTGTGCATCCAATAGGTGTGTTTGTGTCATTGGATGATCAATTAGGTCATTTTCGTCCTTTCTATGCTTATTCTTGTCCAATTAGGGTTTTTAACCAATCTTGTGCATCCAATAAATTCATTTGTGTCATTGGATGATCAATTAGATCATTTTCGTCCTCCCTAGGCATATTCTTGTCCAATTAGGGTTTTTAACCAATCTTGTGCTTCCAATAGGTGTGTTTGTGTCATTGGATGATCAATTAGGTCATTTTCGTCCTCCCTAGGCTTATTCTTGTCCAATTAGGGTTTTTAACGAATCTTGTGCATCCAATAGGTGTGTTTGTGTCATTGGATGATCAATTAGGTCTTTTTCGTCCTCCCTAGGCTTATTCTTGTCCAATTAGGGTTTTTAACCAATCTTGTGCATCCAATAAGTTCATTTGTGTCATTGGATTAACATTTAGGTCATTTTCGTCCTCCCTAGGCATATTCTTGTCCAATTAGGGTTTTTAACCAATCTTGTGCATCCAATAGGTGTGTTTGTGTCATTGGATGGTCAATTAGGTCATTTTCGTCCTTTCTATGCTTATTCTTGTCCAATTAGGGTTTTTAACCAATCTTGTGCATCCAATAAGTTCATTTGTGTCATTGGATTAACATTTAGGTCATTTTCGTCCTCCCTAGGCATATTCTTGTCCAATTAGGGTTTTTAACCAATCTTTTGCATCCAATAGGTGTGTTTGTGTCATTGGATGATCAATTAGGTTATTTTCATCCTCCCTAGCCTTATTCTTGTCCAATTAGGGTTTTTAACCAATGTTGTGCATCCAATAGGTGTGTTTGTGTCATTGGATGACCAATTAGGTCATTTTCGTCCTCCCTAGGCATATTCTTGTCCAATTAGGGTTTTTAACCAATCTTGTGCATCCAATAGGTGTGTTTGTGTCATTGGATGATCAATTAGGTTATTTTCGTCCTCCATAGGCTTATTCTTGTCCAATTAGGGTTTTTAACCAATCTTGTGCATCCAATAAGTTGAGTTGTGTCATTGGATTAACATTTAGGTCATTTTCATTCTCCCTAGGCTTATTCTTGTCGAATTAGGTTTTTAACCAATCTTGTGCATCCAATAAGTTCATTTGTGTCATTGGATTAACATTTAGGTCATTTTCGTCTTCCCTAGGCATATTCTTGTCCAATTAGGGTTTTTAACTAATCTTGTGCATCCAATAGGTGTGTTTATCTCATTGGATGATCAATTAGGTCACTTTGATCCTCACTAGGCTTACTCTTGTCCAATTAGGGTTTTTAACCAATCTTGTGCATCCAATAAGTTCATTTGTATCATTGGATTAACATTTAGGTCATTTTCGTCCTCCCTAGGCATATTCTTGTCCAATTAGGGTTTTTAACCAATCTTGTGCATTCAATAGGTGTTTTTGTGTCATTGGATGATCAATTAGGTCATTTTCGTCCTCCCTAGGCATATTCTTGTCCAATTAGGGTTTTTAACCAATCTTGTGCGTCCAATAGGTGTGTTTGTGTCATTGGATGATCAATTAGGTCATTTTCGTCCTCCCTAAGCTTATTCTTGTCCAATTAGGGTTTTTAACCAATCTTGTGCATCCATTAAGTTGAGTTGTGTCATTGGATTAACATTTAGGTCATTTTCATTCTCCCTAGGCTTATTCTTGTCGAATTAGGTTTTTAACCAATCTTGTGCATCCAATAAGTTCATTTGTGTCATTGGATTCACATTTAGGTCATTTTCGTCCTCCCTAGGCATATTCTTGTCCAATTAGGGTTTTTAACCAATCTTGTGCATCCAATAGGTGTGTTTATCTCATTGGATGATCAATTAGGTCACTTTGATCCTCTCTAGGCTTATTCTTGTCCAATTAGGGTTTTTAACCAATCTTGTGCATCCAATAAGTTCATTTGTGTCATTGGATTAACATTTAGGTCATTTTCGTCCTCCCTAGGCATATTCTTGTCCAATTAGGGTTTTTAACCAATCTTGTGCATCCAATAGGTGTGTTTGTGTCATTGGATGATCAATTAGGTCATTTTCGTCCTCCCTAGGCATACTCTTATCCAATTAGGGTTTTTAACCAATCTTGTGCATCCAATAGGTGTGTTTGTGTCATTGGATGATCAATTAGGTCATTTTCGTCCTTTCTATGCTTATTCTTGTCCAATTAGGGTTTTTAACCAGTCTTGTGCATCCAATAAGTTCATTTGTGTCATTGGATGATCAATTAGGTAATTTTCGTCCTCCCTAGGCATATTCTTGTCCAACTAGGGTTTTTAACCAATCTTGTGCATCCAATAGGTGTGTTTGTGTCATTGGATGATCAATTAGGTCATTTTCGTCCTCCCTAGGCTTATACTTGTCCAATTAGGGTTTTTCACCAATCTTGTGCATCCAATAAGTTCATTAGTGTCATTGGATTATCAATTAGGTCATTTTCGTCCTCCTTAGGCATGTTCTTGTCCAACTAGGATTTTTAACCAATCTTGTGCATCCAATAGGTGTGTTTGTGTCATTGGATGATCAATTAGGTCATTTTCGTCCTCCCTAGGCTTATTCTTGTCCAATTAGGGTTTTTAACCAATCTTGTGCATCCAATAGGTGTGTTTGTGTCATTGGATGATCAATTAGGTCATTTTCGTCCTCCCTAGGCTTATTCTTGTCCAATTAGGGTTTTAACCAATCTTTTGCATCCAATAAGTTTGTTTGTGTCATTGAATTAATATTTAGGTCATTTTCGTCCTCCCTAGGCATATTCTTGTCCAATTAGGGTTTTTAACCAATCTTGTGCATCCAATAAGTTGAGTTGTGTCATTGGATTAACATTTAGGTCATTTTCATTCTCCCTAGGCTTATTCTTGTCGAATTAGGTTTTTAACCAATCTTGTGCATCCAATAAGTTCATTTGTGTCATTGGATTCACATTTAGGTCATTTTCGTCCTCCCTAGGCATATTCTTGTCCAATTAGGGTTTTTAACCAATCTTTTGCATCCAATAGGTGTGTTTGTGTCATTGAATTAATATTTAGGTCATTTTCGTCCTCCCTAGGCATATTCTTGTCCAATTAGGGTTTTTAACCGATCTTGTGCATTCAATAGGTGTGTTTGTGTCATTGGATGATCAATTAGGTCATTTTCGTCCTCCCTAGGCATATTCTTGTCCAATTAGGGTTTTTAACCAGTCTTGTGCATCCAATAAGTTCATTTGTGTCATTGGATGATCAATTAGGTCATTTTTTTCCTCCCTAGGCATATTCTTGTCCAACTAGGGTTTTAAACCAATCTTATGCATCCAATAGGTGTATTTGTGTCATTGGATGATCAATTAGGTCATTTTCGTCCTCCCTAGGCTTATTCTTGTCCAATTTGGGTTTTTAACCAATCTTGTGCATCCAATAGGTGTGTTTGTGTCATTGGATGATCAATTAGGTGATTTTCGTCCTCCCTAGGCTTATTCTTGTGCAATTAGGGTTTTTAACCAATCTTGTGCATCCAATAGGTGTGTTTGTGTCATTGGTTGATCAATTAGGTCATTTTCGTCCTCCCTAGGCTTATTCTTCTCCAATTAGGGTTTTTAACAAATCTTGTGCATCCAATAAGTTCATTTGTGTCATTGGATTAACATTTAGGTCATTTTCGTCCTCCCTAGGCATATTCTTGTCCAATTAGGGTTTTTAACAAATCTTGTGCTTCCAATAGGTGTGTTTGTGTCATTGGATGATCAATTAGGTCATTTTCGTCCTCCCTAGGCTTATTCTTGTCCAATTAGGGTTTTTAACCAATCTTGTGCGTCCAATAAATTTGTTTGTGTCATTGAATTAATATTTAGGTCATTTTCGTTCTCCCTAGGCATATTCTTGTCCAATTAGGGTTTTTAACCAATCTTGTGCATCCAATAGGTGTGTTTGTGTCATTGGATGATAGGTCATTTTCGCCCTCCCAAGTCTTATTCTTGTCCAATTAGGGTTTTTAACCAATCTTGTGCATCCAATAAGTTCATTTGTGTAATTGGATTAACATTTAGGTCATTTTCATCCTCCCTAGGCATATTCTTGTCCAATTAGGGTTTTTAACCAATCTTGTGCATCCAATAGGTGTGTTTGTGTCATTGGATGATCAATTAGGTCATTTTCGTCCTCG
>JBBPBR010001438.1:0-29069 GCA_037974775.1 Cicer pinnatifidum | reverse complement strand
TTTGTGTCATTGGATGATCAATTAGGTCATTTTCGTCCTCCCTAGGCTTATTCTTGTCCAATTTGGGTTTTTAACCAATCTTGTGCATCCAATAGGTGTGTTTGTGTCATTGGATGATCAATTAGGTGATTTTCGTCCTCCCTAGGCTTATTCTTGTGCAATTAGGGTTTTTAACCAATCTTGTGCATCCAATAGGTGTGTTTGTGTCATTGGTTGATCAATTAGGTCATTTTCGTCCTCCCTAGGCTTATTCTTGTCCAATTAGGGTTTTTAACCAATCTTGTGCATCCAATAAGATGAGTTGTGTCATTGGATTAACATTTAGGTCATTTTTCATTCTCCCTAGGCTTATTCTTGTCCAATTAGGTTTTTAACCAATCTTGTGCATCCAATAAGTTCATTTGTGTCATTGGATTCACATTTAGGTCATTTTCGTCCTCCCTAGGCATATTCTTGTCCAATTAGGGTTTTTAACCAATCTTGTGCATCCAATAGGTGTGTTTATCTCATTGGATGATCAATTAGGTCACTTTGATCCTCCCTAGGCTTATTCTTGTCCAATTAGGGTTTTTAACCAATCTTGTGCATCCAATAAGTTCATTTGTGTCATTGGATTAACATTTAGGTCATTTTCGTCCTCCCTAGGCATATTCTTGTTCAATTAGGGTTTTTAACCAATCTTGTGCATCCAATAGGTGTTTTTGTGTCATTGGATGATCAATTTAGGTCATTTTCTTCGTCCCTAGGCATATTCTTGTCCAATTAGGGTTTTTAACCAATCTTGTGCATCCAAAAGGTGTGTTTCTGTCATTGGATGATCAATTAGGTCATTTTCGTCCTCCCTAGGCTTATTCTTGTCCAATTAGGGTTTTTAACAAATCTTGTGCATCCAATAAGTTCATTTGTGTCATTGGATGATCAATTAGGTCATTTTCGTCCTCCCTAGGCTTATTCTTGTCCAATTAGGGTTTTTAACCAATCTTGTGCATCCAATAGGTGTGTTTGTGTCATTGGATGATCAATTAGGTCATTTTCGTCCTCCCTAGGCTTATTCTTGTCCAATTAGGGTTTTTAACCAATCTTGTGCATCCAATAGGTGTGTTTGTGTCATTGAATGATCGATTAGGTCATTTTCGTCCTCCCTTGACTTATTCTTGTCAAATTAGGGTTTTTAACCAATCTTGTGCATCCAATAACTTTGTTTGTGTCATTGAATTAATATTTTGGTCATTTTCGTCCTCCCTAGGCATATTCTTGTCCAATTAGGGTTTTTAACCAATCTTGTGCATCCAATAGGTGTGTTTGTGTCATTGGATGATCAATTAGGTCATTTTCGTCCTCCCAAGGCTTATTCTTGTTCAATTAGGGTTTTTAACCAATCATGTGCATCCAATAACTTTGTTTGTGTCATTGAATTAATATTTAGGTCATTTTCGTCCTCCCTAGGCATATTCTTGTCCAATTAGGGTTTTTAACCAATCTTGTGCATCCAATAGGTGTGTTTGTGTCATTGGATGATCAATTAGGTCATTTTCGTCCTTCCTAGGCTTATTCTTGTCCCATTAGGGTTTTTAACCAATCTTGTGCATCCAATAAGTTCATTTGTGTCATTGGATTAACATTTAGGTCATTTTCGTCCTCCCTAGGCATATTCTTGTCCAATTAGGGTTTTTAACCAATCTTGTGCATCCAATAGGTGTGTTTGTGTCATTGGATGATCAATTTGGTCATTTTCGTCCTTTCTATGCTTATTCTTGTCCAATTAGGGTTTTTAACCAATCTTGTGCATCCAATAAGTTCATTTGTGTCCTTGGATGATCAATTAGGTCATTTTCGTCCTCCCTAGGCATATTCTTGTCCAACTAGGGTTTTTAACCAATCTTGTGCATCCAATAGGTGTGTTTGTGTCATTGGATGATCAATTAGGTCATTTTCGTCCTCCCTAGGCTTATTCTTGTCCAATTAGGGTTTTTAACCAATCTTGTGCATCCAATAGGTGTGTTTGTGTCATTGGATGATCAATTAGGTCACTTTGATCCTCCCTAGGCTTATTCTTGTCCAATAAGTGTTTTTAACCAATCTTGTGCATCCAATAAGTTCATTTGTGTCATTGGATTAACATTTAGGTCATTTTCGTCCTCCCTAGGCATATTCTTGTCCAATTAGGGTTTTTAACCAATCTTGTGCATCCAATAGGTGTGTTTGTGTCATTGGATGATCAATTAGGCCATTTGCGTCCTCCCTAGGCATATTCTTGTCCAATTAGGGTTTTTAACCAATCTTGTGCATCCAATAGGTGTGTTTGTGTCATTGGATGATCAATTAGGTCATTTTCGTCCTCCCTAGGCTTATTCTTGTCCAATTAGGGTTTTTAACCAATCTTGTGCATCCAATAACTTTGTTTGTGTCATTGAATTAATATTTAGGTCATTTTCCTCCTCCCTGGGCATATTCTTGTCCAATTAGGGTTTTTAACCAATCTTGTGCATCCAATAGGTGTGTTTGTGTCATTGGATGATCAATTAGGTCATTTTCGTCCTCCCTAGGCTTATTCTTGTCCAATTAGGGTTTTTAACCAATCTTGTGCATCCAATAACTTTGATTGTGTCATTGAATTAATATTTAGGCCATTTTCGTCCTCCCTAGGCATGTTCTTGTCCTATTAGGGTTTTTAACCAATCTTGTGCATCCAATAGGTGTGTTTGTGTCATTGGATGATCAATTAGGTCATTTTCGTCCTCCCTAGGCTTATTCTTGTCCAATTAGGGTTTTTAACCAATCTTGTGCGTCCAATAACTTTGTTTGTGTCATTATATTAATATTTAGGTCATTTTCGTCCTCCCTAGGCATATTCTTGTCCAATTAGGGTTTTTAACCAATCTTGTGCATCCAATAGGTGTGTTTGTGTCATTGGATGATCAATTAGGTCATTTTCGTCCTCCCTAGGCTTATTCTTGTCCAATTAGGGTTTTTAACCAATCAGTGCATCCAATTGGTGTGTTTGTGTCATTGGATGATCAATTAGGTCATTTTCGTCCTCCTTAGGCTTATTCTTGTCCAATTAGGGTTTTTAACCAATCTTGTGCATCCAATAGGTGTGTTTGTGTCATTGGATGATCAATTAGGTCATTTTCGTCCTCCCTAGGGTTATTCTTGTCCAATTAGGGTTTTTAACCAATCTTGTGCATCCAATAAGTTGAGTTGTGTCATTGGATTAATATTTAGGTCATTTTCATTCTCCCTAGGCTTATTTTTGTCGAATTAGGTTTTTAACCAATCTTGTGCATCCAATAAGTTCATTTGTGTCATTGGATTAACATTTAGGTCATTTTCGTCCTCCCTAGGCATATTCTTGTCCAATTAGGGTTTTTAACCAATCTTGTGCATCCAATAGGTGTGTTTGTGTCATTGGATGATCAATTAGGTCATTTTCGTCCTCCCTAGGCTTATTCTTGTCCAATTAGGGTTTTTAACCAATCTTGTGCATCCAATAGGTGTGTTTGTGTCATTGGATGATCAATTAGGTCATTTTCGTCCTCCCTAGGCTTATTCTTGTCCAATTAGGGTTTTTAACCAATCTTGTGCATCCAATAAGTTTGTTTCTTTCATTGAATTAATATTTAGGTCATTTTCTTCCTTGCTAGGCATATTCTTGTCCAATTAGGGTTTTTAACCAATCTTGTGCATCCAATAGGTGTGTTTCTGTCATTGGATGATCAATTACGTCATTTTCGTCATCCCTAGGCTTATTCTTGTCCAATTAGGGTTTTTAACCAATCTTGTGCATCCAATAAGTTTGTTAGTGTCATTGAATTAATATTTAGGTCATTTTCGTCCTCCCTAGACTTATTCTTGTCCAATTAGGGTTTTTAACCAATCTTGTGCATCCAATAAGTTCATTTGTGTCATTGGATTAACATTTAGGTCATTTTCGTCCTCCCTAGGCATATTCTTGTCCAATTAGGGTTTTTAACCAATCTTGTGCATCCAATAGGTGTGTTTGTGTCATTGCATGATCAATTAGGTCATTTTCGTCCTCCCTAGGCTTATTCTTGTCCAATTAGGTTTTTTAACCAATCTTGTGCATCCAATAGGTGCGTTTGTGTCATTGAATTAATATTTAGGTCATTTTCGTCCTCCCTAGGATTATTCTTGTCCAATTAGGGTTTTTAACCAATCTTGTGCTTCCAATAAGTGTGTTTGTGTCATTGGATGATCAATTAGGTCATTTTCGTCTTTCCTAGGCATATTCTTGTCCAATTAGGGTTTTTAACCAGTCTTGTGCATCCAATAGGTGTGTTTGTGTCATAGAATGATCAATTAGGTCATTTTCGTCCTCCCAAGGCTTATTCTTGTCCAATTACGGTTTTTAACCAATCCTTTGCATCCAATAAGTTCATTTGTGTCATTGGATTAACATTTAGGTCATTTTCGTCCTCCCTAGGCATATTCTTGTCCAATTAGGGTTTTTAACCAATCTTGTGCATCCAATAGGTGTGTTTGTGTCATTGGATGATCAATTAGGTCATTTTCGTCCTCCCTAGGCTTATTCTTGTCCAATTAGGATTTTTAACCAATCTTGTACATCCAATAAGTTCATTTGTGTCATTGGATTAACATTTAGGTCATTTTCATCCTCCCTAGGCATATTCTTGTCCAATTAGGGTTTTTAACCAATCTTGTGCATCCAATAGGTGTGTTTGTGTCATTGGATGATCAATTAGGTCATTTTCGTCCTCGATAGGCTTATTCTTGTCCAATTAGGGTTTTTAACCAATCTTTTGCATCCAATAAGTTTGTTTGTGTCATTGAATTAATATTTAGTTCATTTTCATCCTCCCTAGGCATATTCTTGTCCAATTAGGGTTTTTAACCAATCTTGTGCATCCAATAAGTTGAGTTGTGTCATTGGATTAACATTTAGGTCATTTTCATTCTCCCTAGGCTTATTCTTGTCGAATTAGGTTTTTAACCAATCTTGTGCATCCAATAAGTTCATTTGTGTCATTGGATTCACATTTAGGTCATTTTCGTCCTCCCTAGGCATATTCTTGTCCAATTAGGGTTTTTAACCAATCTTGTGCATCCAATAGGTGTGTTTATCTCATTGGATGATCAATTAGGTCACTTTGATCCTCCCTAGGCTTATTCTTGTCCAATTAGGGTTTTTAACCAATCTTGTGCATCCAATAAGTTCATTTGTGTCATTGGATTAACATTTAGGTCATTTTCGTTCTCCCTAGGCATATTCTTGTCCAATTAGGGTTTTTAACCAATCTTCTGCATCCAATAGGTGTGTTTGTGGCATTGAATGATCAATTTAGGTCATTTTCGTTCTCCCTAGGCATATTCTTGTCCAATTAGGGTTTTTAATCAATCTTGTGCATCCAATAGGTGTGTTTGTGTCATTGGATGATCAATTAGGGCATTTTCGTCCTCCCTAGGCATATTCTTGGCCAACTAGGGTTTTTAACCAATCTTGTGCATCCAATTGGTGTGTTTGTGTCATTGGATTATCAATTAGGTCATTTTCGTCCTCCATAGGCTTATTCTTGTCCAATTAGGGTTTTTAACCAATCTTGTGCATCTAATAGGTATGTTTGTGTCATTGGATGATCAGTTAGGTCATTTTCGTCCTCCCTAGGCTTATACTTGCCCAATTAGGGTTTTTAACCAATCTTGTGCATCCAATAGGTTTGTTTGTGTCATTGGATGATCAATTAGGTCATTTTCGTCCTCCCTAGGCTTATTCTTGTCCAATTAGGGTTTTTAACCAATCTTCTGCATCCAATAGGTGTGTTTGTGTCATTGGATGATCAATTAGGTCATTTTTGTCCTCCCTAGGCTTATTCTTGTCCAATTACGGTTTTTAACCAATCTTGTGCATCCAATAGGTGTGTTTGTGTCATTGGATGATCAATTAGGTCATTTTCGTCCTCCCTAGGCTTATTCTTGTCCAATTATGGTTTTTAACCAATCTTGTGCATCCAATAAGTTCATTTGTGTCATTGGATTAACATTAAAGTCATTTTCGTCCTCCCTAGGCATATTCTTGTCCAATTAGGGTTTTTAACCAATCTTGTGCATCCAATAGGTGTGTTTGTGTCATTGGATGATCAATTAGGTCATTTTCGTCCTCCCTAGGCTTATTCTTGTCCAATTAGGGTTTTTAACCAATCTTGTGCATCCAATAAGTTGAGTTGTGTCATTGGATTAACATTTAGGTCATTTTCATTCTCCCTAGGCTTATTCTTGTCGAACTAGGTTTTTAACCAATCTTGTGCATCCAATAAGTTCATTTGTGTCATTGGATTCACATTTAGGTCATTTTCGTCCTCCCTAGGCATATTCTTGTCCAATTAGGGTTTTTAACCAATCTTGTGCATCCAATAGGTGTGTTTATCTCATTGGATGATCAATTAGGTCACTTTGATCCTCCCTAGGCTTATTCTTGTCCAATTAGGGTTTTTAACCAATCTTGTGCATCCAATAAGTTCATTTGTGTCATTGGATTAACATTTAGGTCATTTTCGTCCTCCCTAGGCATATTCTTGTCCAATTAGGGTTTTTAACCAATCTTGTGCATCCAATAGGTGTGTTTGTGTCATTGGATGATCAATTTATGTCATTTTCGTCCTCCCTAGGCATATTCTTGTCCAATTAGGGTTTTTAACCGATCTTGTGCATTCAATAGGTGTGTTTGTGTCATTGGATGATCAATTAGGTAATTTTCGTCCTCCCTAGGCATATTCTTGTCCAATTAGGGTTTTTAACCAATCTTGTGCTTCCAATAAGTTTGTTTGTGTCATTGAATTAATATTTAGGTCATTTTCGTCCTCCCTAGGCATATTCTTGTCCAATTAGGGTTTTTAACCAATCTTGTGCATTCAATAGTTGTGTTTGTGTCATTGGATGATCAATTAGGTCATTTTCGTCCTCCCTAGGCTTATTCTTGTCCAATTAGGGTTTTTAACCAATCTTGTGCATCCAATAATTTCATTTGTGTCATTGGATGATCAATTAGGTCATTTTTTTCCTCCCTAGGCATATTCTTGTCCAACTAGGGTTTTAAACCAATCTTGTGCATCCAATAGGTGTATTTGTGTCATTGGATGATCAATTAGGTCATTTTCGTCCTCCCTAGGCTTATTCTTGTCCAATTAGGGTTTTTAACCAATCTTGTGCATGCAATAGGTGTGTTTGTGTCATTGGATGATCAATTAGGTCATTTTCGTCCTCCCTAGGCTTATTCTTGTCCAATTAGGGTTTTTAACCAATCTTGTGCATCCAATAAGTTCATTTCTGTCATTGGATTAACATTTAGGTCATTTTCGTTCTCCCTAGGCATATTCTTGTCCAATTAGGGTTTTTAACCAATCTTGTGCATCCAATAGGTGTGTTTGTGTCATTGGATGATCAATTTAGGTCATTTTCGTTCTCCCTAGGCATATTCTTGTCCAATTAGGGTTTTTAATCAATCTTGTGCATCCAATAGGTGTGTTTGTGTCATTGGATGATCAATTAGGTCGTTTCGTCCTCCCTAGGCATATTCTTGTCCAATTAGGGTTTTTAACCAATCTTGTGCATCCAATAGGTGTGTTTGTGTCATTGGATGATCAATTAGGTCATTTTCGTCCTCCCTAGGCTTATTCTTGTCCAATTAGGGTTTTTAACCAATCTTGTGCATCCAATAAGTTCATTTGTGTCATTGAATTAATATTTAGGTCATTTTCGTCCTCCCTAGGCATATTATTGTCCAATTAGGGTTTTTAACCAATCTTGTGCATCCAATAAGTTGAGTTGTGTCATTGGATTCACATTTAGGTCATTTTCTTCCTCCCTAGGCTTATTCTTGTCCAATTAGGGTTTTTAACCAATCTTGTGCATCCAATAGGTGTGTTTGTGTCATTGGATGATCAATTTGGTCATTTTCGTCCTCCCTAGGCATATTCTTGTCCAATAAGGGTTTTTAACCAATCTTGTGCATCCAATAGGTGTGTTTGTGTCATTGGATGATCAATTAGGTCATTTTCGTCCTCCCTAGGCTTATTCTTGTCCAATTAGGGTTTTTAACCAATCTTGTGCATCCAATAAGTTTGTTTGTGTCATTGAATTAATATTTAGGTCATTTTCGTCCTCCCAAGGTATATTCTTGTCCAATTAGGGTTTTTAACCAATCTTGTGCATCCAATAAGTTCATTTGTGTCATTGGATTAACATTTAGGTCATTTTCGTCCTCCCTAGGCATATTCTTGTCCAATTAGGGTTTTTAACCAATCTTGTGCATCCAATAGGTGTGTTTGTGTCATTGGATGATCAATTAGGTCATTTTCGTCCTCCCTAGGCATATTCTTGTCCAGTTAGGGTTTTTAACCAATCTTGTGCATCCAATAGGTGTGTTTACGTCATTGGATGATCAATTAGGTCATTTTCGTCCTCCCTAGGCTTATTCTTGTCCAATTAGGGTTTTTAAGCAATCTTGATCATCCAATAAGTTCATTTGTGTCATTGGATTAACATTTAGGTCATTTTCGTCCTCCCTAGGCATATTCTTGTCCAATTAGGGTTTTTAACCAATCTTGTGCATCCAATAGGTGTGTTTGTGTCATTGGATGATCAATTAGGTCATTTTCGTCCTCCCTAGGCTTATTCTTGTCCAATTAGGGTTTTTAACCAATCTTGTGCATCCAATAACTTTGTTTGTGTCATTGAATTAATATTTCGGTCATTTTCGTCCTCCCTAGGCATATGCTTGTCCAATTAGCGTTTTTAACCAATCTTGTGCATCCAATAGGTGTGTTTGTGTCATTGGATGATCAATTAGGTCATTTTCCTCCTCCCTAGGCTTATTCTTGTCCAATTAGTGTTTTTAACCAATCTTGTACATCCAATAAGTTCATTTGTGTCATTGGATTAACATTTAGGTCATTTTCGTCCTCCCTAGGCATATTCTTGTCCAATTAGGGTTTTTAACCAATCTTGTGCATCCAATAGGTGTGTTTGTGTCATTGGATGATCAATTAGGTCATTTTCGTCCTCCCTAGGCTTATTCTTGTCCAATTAGGGTTTTTAACCAATCTTGTGCATCCAATAATTTGAGTTGTGTCATTGGATTAACATTTAGGTCACTTTCGTTCTCCCTAGGCTTATTCTTGTCCAATTAGGGTTTTTAACCAATCTTGTGCATCCAATAAGTTCATTTGTGTTATTGGATTAACATTTAGGTTGTATTCGTCCTCCCTAGGCATATTCTTGTCCAATTAGGGTTTTTAACCAATCTTGTGCATCCAATAGGTGTGTTTGTGTCATTGGATGATCAATTAGGTCATTTTCGTCCTCCCTAGGCATATTCTTGTCCAGTTCGGGTTTTTAACCAATCTTGTGCATCCAATAGGTGTGTTTGTGTCATTGGATGATCAATTAGGTCATTTTCGTCCTCCCTAGGCTTATTCTTGTCCAATTAGGGTTTTTAACCAATCTTGTGCATCCAACAAGTTTGTTTATGTCATTGAATTAATATTTAGGTCATTTTCGTCCTCCCTATGCATATTCTTGTCCAACTAGGGTTTTTAACCAATCTTGTGCATCCAATAGGTGTGTTTGTGTCATTGGATGATCAATTAGGTCATTTTCGTCCTCCCTAGGCTTATTCTTGTCCAATTAGGGTTTTTAACCAATCTTGTGCATCCAATAGGTGTGTTTGTGTCATTGGATAATATATTAGGTCATTTTCTTCCTCCCTAGGCTTATTCTTGTCCAATTAGGGTTTTTAACCAATCTTGTGCATCCAATAGGTGTGTTTGTGTCATTGGATGATCAATTAGGTCATTTTCGTCCTCCCTAGGGTTATTCTTGTCCAATTAGGGTTTTTAACCAATCTTGTGCATCCAATAAGTTGAGTTGTGTCATTGGATTAATATTTAGGTCATTTTCATTCTCCCTAGGCTTATTTTTGTCGAATTAGGTTTTTAACCAATCTTGTGCATCCAATAAGTTCATTTGTGTCATTGGATTAACATTTAGGTCATTTTCGTCCTCCCTAGGCATATTCTTGTCCAATTAGGGTTTTTAACCAATCTTGTGCATCCAATAGGTGTGTTTGTGTCATTGGATGATCAATTAGGTCATTTTCGTCCTCCCTAGGCTTATTCTTGTCCAATTAGGGTTTTTAACCAATCTTGTGCATCCAATAGGTGTGTTTGTGTCATTGGATGATCAATTAGGTCATTTTCGTCCTCCCTAGGCTTATTCTTGTCCAATTAGGGTTTTTAACCAATCTTGTGCATCCAATAAGTTCATTTGTGTCATTGGATTAACATTTAGGTCATTTTCGTCCTCCCTAGGCATATTATTGTCAAATTAGGGTTTTTAACCAATCTTGTGCATCCAATAGGTGTCTTTGTGTCATTGGGTGATCAATTAGGGTATTTTCGTCCTCCCTAGGCATATTCTTGTCCAATTAGGGTTTTTAACCAATCTTGTGCATCCAATAGGTGTGTTTGTGTCATTGGATGATCAATTAGGCCATTTTCGTCCTCCCTAGGTTTATTTTTGTCCAATTAGGGTTTTTAACCAATCTTGTGCATCCAATAGGTGTGTTTGTGTCATTGGATGATCAATTAGGTCATTTTCGTCCTCCCTAGGCTTATTCTTGTCCAATTAGGGTTTTTAACCAATCTTGTGCATCCAATAA
This sequence comes from Cicer pinnatifidum, assembly GCA_037974775.1. NCBI lineage: Eukaryota > Viridiplantae > Streptophyta > Magnoliopsida > Fabales > Fabaceae > Cicer > Cicer pinnatifidum. The sequence goes on along the minus strand of JBBPBR010001438.1, from coordinate 18,376 downwards.
GTTCATTTGTGTCATTGGATTAACATTTAGGTCATTTTCGTCCTCCCTAGGCATATTCTTGTCCAATTAGGGTTTTTAACCAATCTTGTGCATCCAATAGGTGTGTTTGTGTCATTTGATGATCAATTAGGTTATTTTTGTCCTCCCTAGGCTTATTCATGTCCAATTTGGGTTTTTAACTAATCTTGTGCATCCAATAAGTTCATTTGTGTCATTGGATGATCAATTAGGTCATTTTCGTCCTCCCTAGGCATATTCTTGTCCAATTAGGGTTTTTAACCAATCTTGTGCATCCAATAGGTGTGTTTGTGTCATTGGATGATCAATTAGGTCATTTTCGTCCTCCCTAGGCTTATTCTTGTCCAATTAGGGTTTTTAACCAATCTTGTGCATCCAATAAGTTTGTTTGTGTCATTGAATTAATATTTAGGTCATTTTCGTCCTCCCTAGTTATATTCTTGTCCAATTAGGGTTTTTAACCAATCTTGTGCATCCAATAAGTTCATTTGTGTCATTGGATTAACATTTAGGTCATTTTCGTCCTCCCTAGGCATATTCTTGTCCAATTAGGGTTTTTAACCAATCTTGTGCATCCAATAGGTGTGTTTATGTCATTGGATGATCAATTAGGTCAATTTCATCCTCCCTAGGCATATTCTTGTCCAATTAATGTTTTTAACCAATCTTGTGCATCTAATAGGTGTGTTTGTGGCAATGGATGATCAATTAGGTCATTTTCGTCCTCCCTAGGCTTATTCTTGTCCAATTAGGGTTTTTAACCAATCTTGTGCATCCAATAGGCGTGTTTTTGTCATTGGATGATCAATTAGGTCATTTTCGTCCTCCCTAGGCTTTTTCTTGTCCAATTAGGGTTTTTAACCAATCTTGTGCATCCAATAAGTTCATTTGTGTCATTGGATTAACATTTAGGTCATTTTCGTCCTCCCTAGGCATATTCTTGTCCAATTAGGGTTTTTAACCAATCTTGTGCATCCAATAGGTGTGTTTGTGTCATTGGAAGATCAATTAGGTCATTTTCGTCCTCCCTAGGCTTATTCTTGTCCAATTAGGGTTTTTAACCAATCTTGTGTATCCAATATGTTCATTTGTGTCATTGGATGATCAATTAGGTCATTTTTCGTCCTCCCTAGGCTTATTCTTGTCCAATTAGGGTTTTTAACCAATCTTGTGCATCCAATAAGTTCATTTGTGTCATTGGATTAACATTTAGGTCATTTTCGTCCTCCCTAGGCATATTCTTGTCCAATTAGGGTTTTTAACCAATCTTGTGCATCCAATAGGTGTGTTTGTGTCATTGGATGATCAATTAGGTCATTTTCGTCCTCCCTATGCTTATTCTTGTCCAATTAGGGTTTTTAGCCAATCTTGTGCATCCAATAAGTTCATTTGTGTCATTGGATGATCAATTAGGTCATTTTCGTCCTCCCTAGGCATATTCTTGTCCAACTAGGGTTTTTAACCAACCTTGTGCATCCAATAGGTGTGTTTGTATCATTGGATGATCAATTAGGTCATTTTCGTCCTCCTTAAGCTTATTCTTGTCCAATTAGGGTTTTTAACCAATCTTGTGCATCCAATAAGTTCATTTGTGTCATTGGATTAACATTTAGGTCATTTTCGTCCTCCCTAGGCATATTCTTGTCCAATTAGGGTTTTTAACCAATCTTGTGCATCCAATAGGTGTGTTTGTGTCATTGGATGATCAATTAGGTCATTTTCGTCCTCGATAGGCTTATTCTTGTCCAATTAGGGTTTTTAACCAATCTTTTGCATCCAATAAGTTTGTTTGTGTCATTGAATTAATATTTAGTTCATTTTCGTCCTCCCTAGGCATATTCTTGTCCAATTAGGGTTTTTAACCAATCTTGTGCATCCAATAAGTTGAGTTGTGTCATTGGATTAACATTTAAGTCATTTTCATTCTCCCTAGGCTTATTCTTGTCGAATTAGGTTTTTAACCAATCTTGTGCATCCAATAAGTTTATTTGTGTCATTGGATTCACATTTAGGTCATTTTCGTCCTCCATAGGCATATTCTTGTCCAATTAGGGTTTTTAACCAATCTTGTGCATCCAATAGGTGTGTTTATCTCATTGGATGATCAATTAGGTCACTTTGATCCTCCCTAGGCTTATTCTTGTCCAATTAGGGTTTTTAACCAATCTTGTGCATCCAATAAGTTCATTTGTGTCATTGGATTAACATTTAGGTCATTTTCGTTCTCCCTAGGCATATTCTTGTCCAATTAGGGTTTTTAACCAATCTTCTGCATCCAATAGGTGTGTTTGTGGCATTGAATGATCAATTTAGGTCATTTTCGTTCTCCCTAGGCATATTCTTGTCCAATTAGGGTTTTTAATCAATCTTGTGCATCCAATAGGTGTGTTTGTGTCATTGGATGATCAATTAGGGCATTTTCGTCCTCCCTAGGCATATTCTTGGCCAACTAGGGTTTTTAACCAATCTTGTGCATCCAATTGGTGTGTTTGTGTCATTGGATTATCAATTAGGTCATTTTCGTCCTCCATAGGCTTATTCTTGTCCAATTAGGGTTTTTAACCAATCTTGTGCATCTAATAGGTATGTTTGTGTCATTGGATGATCAGTTAGGTCATTTTCGTCCTCCCTAGGCTTATACTTGCCCAATTAGGGTTTTTAACCAATCTTGTGCATCCAATAGGTTTGTTTGTGTCATTGGATGATCAATTAGGTCATTTTCGTCCTCCCTAGGCTTATTCTTGTCCAATTAGGGTTTTTAACCAATCTTCTGCATCCAATAGGTGTGTTTGTGTCATTGGATGATCAATTAGGTCATTTTTGTCCTCCCTAGGCTTATTCTTGTCCAATTACGGTTTTTAACCAATCTTGTGCATCCAATAGGTGTGTTTGTGTCATTGGATGATCAATTAGGTCATTTTCGTCCTCCCTAGGCTTATTCTTGTCCAATTATGGTTTTTAACCAATCTTGTGCATCCAATAAGTTCATTTGTGTCATTGGATTAACATTAAAGTCATTTTCGTCCTCCCTAGGCATATTCTTGTCCAATTAGGGTTTTTAACCAATCTTGTGCATCCAATAGGTGTGTTTGTGTCATTGGATGATCAATTAGGTCATTTTCGTCCTCCCTAGGCTTATTCTTGTCCAATTAGGGTTTTTAACCAATCTTGTGCATCCAATAAGTTGAGTTGTGTCATTGGATTAACATTTAGGTCATTTTCATTCTCCCTAGGCTTATTCTTGTCGAACTAGGTTTTTAACCAATCTTGTGCATCCAATAAGTTCATTTGTGTCATTGGATTCACATTTAGGTCATTTTCGTCCTCCCTAGGCATATTCTTGTCCAATTAGGGTTTTTAACCAATCTTGTGCATCCAATAGGTGTGTTTATCTCATTGGATGATCAATTAGGTCACTTTGATCCTCCCTAGGCTTATTCTTGTCCAATTAGGGTTTTTAACCAATCTTGTGCATCCAATAAGTTCATTTGTGTCATTGGATTAACATTTAGGTCATTTTCGTCCTCCCTAGGCATATTCTTGTCCAATTAGGGTTTTTAACCAATCTTGTGCATCCAATAGGTGTGTTTGTGTCATTGGATGATCAATTTATGTCATTTTCGTCCTCCCTAGGCATATTCTTGTCCAATTAGGGTTTTTAACCGATCTTGTGCATTCAATAGGTGTGTTTGTGTCATTGGATGATCAATTAGGTAATTTTCGTCCTCCCTAGGCATATTCTTGTCCAATTAGGGTTTTTAACCAATCTTGTGCTTCCAATAAGTTTGTTTGTGTCATTGAATTAATATTTAGGTCATTTTCGTCCTCCCTAGGCATATTCTTGTCCAATTAGGGTTTTTAACCAATCTTGTGCATTCAATAGTTGTGTTTGTGTCATTGGATGATCAATTAGGTCATTTTCGTCCTCCCTAGGCTTATTCTTGTCCAATTAGGGTTTTTAACCAATCTTGTGCATCCAATAATTTCATTTGTGTCATTGGATGATCAATTAGGTCATTTTTTTCCTCCCTAGGCATATTCTTGTCCAACTAGGGTTTTAAACCAATCTTGTGCATCCAATAGGTGTATTTGTGTCATTGGATGATCAATTAGGTCATTTTCGTCCTCCCTAGGCTTATTCTTGTCCAATTAGGGTTTTTAACCAATCTTGTGCATGCAATAGGTGTGTTTGTGTCATTGGATGATCAATTAGGTCATTTTCGTCCTCCCTAGGCTTATTCTTGTCCAATTAGGGTTTTTAACCAATCTTGTGCATCCAATAAGTTCATTTCTGTCATTGGATTAACATTTAGGTCATTTTCGTTCTCCCTAGGCATATTCTTGTCCAATTAGGGTTTTTAACCAATCTTGTGCATCCAATAGGTGTGTTTGTGTCATTGGATGATCAATTTAGGTCATTTTCGTTCTCCCTAGGCATATTCTTGTCCAATTAGGGTTTTTAATCAATCTTGTGCATCCAATAGGTGTGTTTGTGTCATTGGATGATCAATTAGGTCGTTTCGTCCTCCCTAGGCATATTCTTGTCCAATTAGGGTTTTTAACCAATCTTGTGCATCCAATAGGTGTGTTTGTGTCATTGGATGATCAATTAGGTCATTTTCGTCCTCCCTAGGCTTATTCTTGTCCAATTAGGGTTTTTAACCAATCTTGTGCATCCAATAAGTTCATTTGTGTCATTGAATTAATATTTAGGTCATTTTCGTCCTCCCTAGGCATATTATTGTCCAATTAGGGTTTTTAACCAATCTTGTGCATCCAATAAGTTGAGTTGTGTCATTGGATTCACATTTAGGTCATTTTCTTCCTCCCTAGGCTTATTCTTGTCCAATTAGGGTTTTTAACCAATCTTGTGCATCCAATAGGTGTGTTTGTGTCATTGGATGATCAATTTGGTCATTTTCGTCCTCCCTAGGCATATTCTTGTCCAATTAGGGTTTTTAACCAATCTTGTGCGTCCAATAGGTGTGTTTGTGGCAATGGATGATCAATTAGGTCATTTTCGTCCTCCCTAGGCTTATTCTTGTCCAATTAGGGTTTTTAACCAATCTTGTGCATCCAATAGGTGTGTTTGTGTCATTGGATGATCAATTAGGTCATTTTCGTCCTCCCTAGGCTTATTCTGGTCCAATTAGGGTCTTTAACCAATCTTGTGCATCCAAAAAGTTTGTTTCTTTCATTGAATTAATATTTAGGTCATTTTCGTCCTCCCTAGGCATATTCTTGTCCAATTAGGGTTTTTAACCAATCTTGTGCATCCAATAGGTGTGTTTGTGTCATTGGATGATCAATTAGGTCATTTTCGTCCTCCCTAGGCTTATTCTTGTCCAATTAGGGTTTTTAACCAATCTTGTGCATCCAATAAGTTCATTTGTGTCATTGGATTAACATTTAGGTCATTTTCGTCCTCCCTAGGCATATTCTTGTCCAATTAGGGTTTTTAACCAATCTTGTGCATCCAATATGTGTGTTTGTGTCATTGGATGATGAATTTAGGTCATTTTCGTCCTCCCTAGGCATATTCTTGTCCAATTAGCGTTTTTAACCAATCTTGTGCATCCAATAGGTGTGTTTGTGTCATTGGATGATCAATTAGGTCATTTTCGTCCTCCCTAGGCTTATTCTGGTCCAATTAGGGTTTTTAACCAATCTTGTGCATCCAATAACTTTGTTTGTGTCATTGAATTAATATTTAGGTCATTTTCCTCCTCCCTAGGCATATTCTTGTCCAATTAGGGTTTTTAACCAATCTTGTGCATCCAATAGGTGTGTTTGTGTCATTGGATGATCAATTAGGTCATTTTCGTCCTCCCTAGGCTTATTCTTGTCCAATTAGGGTTTTTAACCAATCTTGTGCATCCAATAGGTGTGTTGGTGTGATTGGATGATCAATTAGGTCATTTTCGTCCTCCCTAGGCATATTCTTGTCCAATTAGGGTTTTTAACCAATCTTGTACATCCAATAGGTGTGTTTGTGTCATTGGATGATCAATTAGGTCATTTTCGTCCTCCATAGGCTTATTCTTGTGCAATTAGGGTTTTTAACCAATCTTGTGCATCCAATAACTTTGTTTGTGTCATTGAATTAATATTTAGGTCATTTTCCTCCTCCCTAGGCATATTCTTGTCCAATTAGGGTTTTTAACCAATCTTGTGCATCCAATAGGTGTGTTTGTGTCATTGGATGATCAATTAGGTCATTTTCGTCCTCCCTAGGCTTATTCTTGTCCAATTAGGGTTTTTAACCAATCTTGTGCATCCAATAGGTGTGTTTGTGTCATTGGATGATCAATTAGGTCATTTTCGTCCTCCCTAGGCTTATTCTTGTCCAATTAGGGTTTTTAACCAATCTTGTGCATCCAATAGGTGTGTTTGTGTCATTGGATGATCAATTTGCTCATTTTCGTCCTCCCTAGGCTTATTCTTGTCCAATTAGGGTTTTTAACCAATCTTGTGCATCCAATAAGTTTGTTTGTGTCATTGAATTAATATTTAGTTCATTTTCGTCCTCCCTAGGCATCATCTTGTCCAATTAGGGTTTTTAACCAATCTTGTGCATCCAATAGGTGTGTTTGTGTCATTGGATGATCAATTAGGTCATTTTCGTCCTCCCTAGGCTTATTCTTGTCCAATTAGGGTTTTTAACCAATCTTGTGCATCCAATAAGTTTGTTTGTGTCATTGAATTAATATTTAGGTCATTTTCGTCCTCCCAAGGTATATTCTTGTCCAATTAGGGTTTTTAACCAATCTTGTGCATCCAATAAGTTCATTTGTGTCATTGGATTAACATTTAGGTCATTTTCGTCCTCCCTAGGCATATTCTTGTCCAATTAGGGTTTTTAACCAATCTTGTGCATCCAATAGGTGTGTTTGTGTCATTGGATGATCAATTAGGTCATTTTCGTCCTCCCTAGGCATATTCTTGTCCAGTTAGGGTTTTTAACCAATCTTGTGCATCCAATAGGTGTGTTTACGTCATTGGATGATCAATTAGGTCATTTTCGTCCTCCCTAGGCTTATTCTTGTCCAATTAGGGTTTTTAAGCAATCTTGATCATCCAATAAGTTCATTTGTGTCATTGGATTAACATTTAGGTCATTTTCGTCCTCCCTAGGCATATTCTTGTCCAATTAGGGTTTTTAACCAATCTTGTGCATCCAATAGGTGTGTTTGTGTCATTGGATGATCAATTAGGTCATTTTCGTCCTCCCTAGGCTTATTCTTGTCCAATTAGGGTTTTTAACCAATCTTGTACATCCAATAAGTTTATTTGTGTCATTGGATTAACAGTTAGGTCATTTTCGTCCTCCCTAGGCATATTCTTGTCCAATTAGGGTTTTTAACCAATCTTGTGCTTCCAATAGGTGTGTTTGTGTCATTGAATGATCAATTAGGTCATTTTCGTCCTCCCCAGGCTTATTCTTGTCCAATTAGAGTTTTTAACCAATCTTGTGTATCCAATAACTTTGTTTGTGTCATTGAATTAATATTTAGGTCATTTTCGTCCTCCCTAGGCATATTCTTGTCCAATTAGGGTTTTTAACCAATCTTGTGCATCCAATAGGTGTGTTTGTGTCATTGGATGATCAATTAGGTCATTTTCGTCCTCCCTAGGCTTATTCTTGTCCAATTAGGGTTTTTAACCAATCTTGTGCATCCAATAAGTTCATTTGTGTCATTGGATTAACATTTAGGTCATTTTCGTCCTCCCTAGGCATATTATTGTCAAATTAGGGTTTTTAACCAATCTTGTGCATCCAATAGGTGTCTTTGTGTCATTGGGTGATCAATTAGGGTATTTTCGTCCTCCCTAGGCATATTCTTGTCCAATTAGGGTTTTTAACCAATCTTGTGCATCCAATAGGTGTGTTTGTGTCATTGGATGATCAATTAGGCCATTTTCGTCCTCCCTAGGTTTATTTTTGTCCAATTAGGGTTTTTAACCAATCTTGTGCATCCAATAGGTGTGTTTGTGTCATTGGATGATCAATTAGGTCATTTTCGTCCTCCCTAGGCTTATTCTTGTCCAATTAGGGTTTTTAACCAATCTTGTGCATCCAATAAGTTCATTTGTGTCATTGGATTAACATTTAGGTCATTTTCGTCCTCCCTAGGCATATTCTTGTCCAATTAGGGTTTTTAACCAATCTTGTGCATCCAATAGGTGTGTTTGTGTCATTGGATGATCAATTAGGTAATTTTCGTCCTCCCTAGGCTTATTCTTGTCCAATTAGGGTTTTTAACCGATCTTGTGCATCCAATAGGTGTGTTTGTGTCATTGGATGATCAATTAGGTCATTTTCGTCCTCCCTATGCATATTCTTGTCCAATTAGGGTTTTTAACCAATCTTGTGCATCCAATAGGTGTGTTTGTGTCATTGGATGATCAATTAGGTCATTTTCGTCCTCCCTAGGCTTATTCTTGTCCAATTAGGGTTTTTAACCAATCTTGTTCATATAATAAGTTCATTAGTGTCATTCGATGATCAATTAGGTCATTTTCGTCCTCCCTAGGCTTATTCTTGTCCAATTAGGGTTTTTAACCAATCTTGTGCATCCAATAAGTTCATTTGTGTCATTGGATTAACATTTAGGTCATATCCGTCCTCCCTAGGCATATTCATTCCAATTAAGGGTTTTAACCAATCTTGTGCATCCAATAGGTGTGTTTGTGTCATTGGATGATCAATTAGGTCATTTTCGTCCTCCCTAGGCTTATTCTTGTCCAATTAGGGTTTTTAACCAATCTTGTGCATCCAATAGGTGTGTTTGTGTCATTGGATGATCAATTAGGTCATTTTCGTCCTCCCTAGGCTTATTCTTGTCCAATTAGGGTTTTTAACCAATCTTGTGCATCCAATAAGTTGAGTTGTGTCATTGGATTAACATTTAGGTCATTTTGATTCTCCCTAGGCTTATTCTTGTCGAATTAGGTTTTTAACCAATCTTGTGCATCCAATAAGTTCATTTGTGTCATTGGATTCACATTTAGGTCATTTTCGTCCTCCCTAGGCATATTCTTGTCCAATTAGAGTTTTTAACTAATCTTGTGCATCCAATAGGTGTGTTTATCTCATTGGATGATTAATTAGGTCACTTTGATCCTCTCTAGGCTTATTCTTGTCCAATTAGGGTTTTTAACCAATCTTGTGCATCCAATAAGTTCATTTGTGTCATTGGATTAACATTTAGGTCATTTTCGTCCTCCCTAGGCATATTCTTGTCCAATTAGGGTTTTTAACCAATCTTGTGCATCCAATAGGTGTGTTTGTGTCATTGGATGATCAATTTAGGTCATTTTTGTCCTCCCTAGGCTTATTCTTGTCCAATTAGGGTTTTTAACCAATCTTGTGCATCCAATAGGTGTGTTTGTGTCATTGGATGATCAATTAGGTCATTTTCGTCCTCCCTAGGCTTATTCTTGTCCAATTAGGGTTTTTAACCAATCTTGTGCATCCAATAGGTGTGTTTGTGTCATTGGATGATCAATTAGGTCATTTTCGTCCTCCCTAGGCTTATTCTTGTCCAATTAGGGTTTTTAACCAATCTTGTGCATCCAATAGGTGTGTTTGTATCATTGGGTGATCAATTAGGTCATTTTTGTCCTCCCTAGGCTTATTCTTGTCCAATTAGGGTTTTTAACCAATCTTGTGCATCCAATAGGTGTGTTTGTGTCATTGGATGATCAATTAGGTCATTTTCGTCCTCCCTAGGCTTATTCTTGTCCAATTAGGGTTTTTAACCAATCTTGTGCATCCAATAAGTTGAGTTGTGTCATTAGATTTACATTTAGATCATTTTCGTCGTCCCTAGTCATATTCTTGTCCAATTAGGGTTTTTAACCAATCTTGTGCATCCAATAGGTGTGTTTGTGTCATTGGATGATCAATTAGGTCATTTTTGTCCTCCCTAGGCTTATTCTTGTCCAATTAGGGTTTTTAACCAATCTTGTGCATCCAATAGGTGTGTTTGTGTCATTGGATGATCTATTAGGTCATTTTCGTCCTCCCTAGGCTTATTCTTGTCCAATTAGGGTTTTTAAACCATTCTTGTGCATCTAATAAGTTGAGTTGTGACATTGGATTAACATTTAGGTCTTTTTCGTCCTCCCTAGGTTTATTCTTGTCCAATTAGGGTTTTTAACCAATCTTGTGCAACCAATAAGTTCATTTGTGTCATTGGATTAACATTTAGGTCATTTTCGTCCTCCCTAGGCTTATTCTTGTCCAATTAGGGTTTTTAACCAATCTTGTGCATCCAATAGGTGTGTTTGTGTCATTGGATGATCAAATAGGTCATATTCGTCCTCCCTAGGCTTATTCTTGTCCAATTAGGGTTTTTACTTAATCTTGTGCATCCGATAAGTTTGTTTGTGTCATTGAATAAATATTTAGGTCATTTTCGTCCTCCCTAGGCATATTCTTGTCCAATTAGGGTTTTTAACCAATCTTGTGCATCCAATTGGTATGTTTGTGTCATTGGATGATCAATTAGGTCTTTTTCGTCGTCCCTAGGCTTATTCTTGTCCAATTAGGGTTTTTAACCAATCTTGTGCATCCAATAAGTTCATTTGTGTCATTGGATTAACATTTAGGTCATTTTCGTCCTCCCTAGGCATATTCTTGTCCAATTAGGGTTTTTAACCAATCTTGTGCATCCAATAGGTGTGTTTGTGTCATTGGATGATCAATTAGGTTATTTTCGTCCTCCCTAGGCATATTCTGGTCCAATTAGGGTTTTAACTATTCTTGTGCATCCAATAAGTTCATTTGTGTCTTTGGATGATCAATTAGGTCATTTTCGTCCTCCCTAGGCATATTCTTGTCCAATTAGGGTTTTTAACCAATCTTGTGCATCCAATAAGTTAAGTTGTGTCATTGGATTAACATTTAGGTCATTTTCGTCCTCCCTAGGCTTATTCTTGTCCAATTAGGGTTTTTAACCAATCTTGTGCATCCAATAAGTTCATTTGTGTCATTGGATTAACATTTAGGTCATTTTCGTCCTCCCTAGGCATATTCTTGTCCAATTAGGGTTTTTAACCAATCTTGTGCATCCAATAAGTTGAGTTGTGTCATTGAATTAATATTTAGGTCATTTTCGTCCTCCCTAGGCATATTCTTGTCCAATTAGTGTTTTTAACCAATCTTGTGCATCCAATTGGTGTGTTTGTGGCAATGGATGATCAATTAGGTCATTTTCGTCCTCCCTAGGCTTATTCTTGTCCAATTAGGGTTTTTATACCAATCTTGTGCATCCAGTAGGTGTGTTTGTGTCATTGGATGATCAATTAGGTTATTTTCGTCCTCCCTAGGCTTATTCTTGTCCAATTAGGGTTTTTAACCAATCTTGTGCATCCAATAAGTTCATTTGTGTCATTGGATTAACATTTAGGTCATTTTCGTCCTCCCTAGGCATATTCTTGTCCAATTAGGGTTTTTAACCAATCTTGTGCATCCAATAGGTGTGTTTATGTCATTGGATGATCAATTAGGTCAATTTCATCCTCCCTAGGCATATTCTTGTCCAATTAATGTTTTTAACCAATCTTGTGCATCTAATAGGTGTGTTTGTGGCAATGGATGATCAATTAGGTCATTTTCGTCCTCCCTAGGCTTATTCTTGTCCAATTAGGGTTTTTAACCAATCTTGTGCATCCAATAGGCGTGTTTTTGTCATTGGATGATCAATTAGGTCATTTTCGTCCTCCCTAGGCTTTTTCTTGTCCAATTAGGGTTTTTAACCAATCTTGTGCATCCAATAAGTTCATTTGTGTCATTGGATTAACATTTAGGTCATTTTCGTCCTCCCTAGGCATATTCTTGTCCAATTAGGGTTTTTAACCAATCTTGTGCATCCAATAGGTGTGTTTGTGTCATTGGATGATCAATTAGGTTATTTTCGTCCTCCCTAGGCTTATTCTTGTCCAAATAGGGTTTTTAACCAATCTTGTGCATCCAATAGGTGTGTTTGTGTCATTGGATGATCAATTAGGTCATTTTCGTCCTCCATAGGCTTATTCTTGTCCAATTAGGGTTTTTAACCAATCTTGTGCATCCAATAGATGTGTTTGTGTCATTGGATGATCAATTAGGTCATTTTCGTCCTCCCTAGGCTTATTCTTGTCCAATTAGGGTTTTTAACCAATCTTTTGCATCCAATAAGTTTGTTTGTTTCATTCAATTAATATTTAGGTCATTTTCGTCCTCCCTAGGCATATTCTTGTCCAATTAGGGTTTTTAACCAATCTTGTGCATCCTATAAGTTGAGTTGTGTCATTGGATTAACATTTAGGTCATTTTCATTCTCCCTAGGCTTATTCTTGTCGAATTAGGTTTTTAACCACTCTTGTGCATCCAATAAGTTCATTTGTGTCACTGGATTCACAATTAGGTCATTTTCGTCCTCCCTAGGCATATTCTTGTCCAATTAGGGTTTTTAACCAATCTTGTGCATCCAATAGGTGTGTTTATCTCATTGAATTAATATTTAGGTCATATTCATCCTCCCTAGGCATATTCTTGTCCAATTAGGGTTTTTAACCGATCTTGTGCATTCAATAGGTGTGTTTGTGTCATTGGATGATCAATTAGGTCATTTTCGTCCTCCCTAGGCATATTCTTGTCCAATTAGGGTTTTTAACCAATCTTGTGCATCCAATAAGTTTGTTTGTGTCATTGAATTAATATTTAGGTCATTTTCATCCTCCCTAGGCATATTCTTGTCCAATTAGGGTTTTTAACCAATCTTGTGCATTCAATAGTTGTGTTTGTGTCATTGGATGATCAATTAGGTCATTTTCGTCCTCCCTAGGCTTATTCTTGTCCAATTAGGGTTTTTAACCAATCTTGTGCATCCAATAAGTTCATTTGTGTCATTGGATGATCAATTAGGTCATTTTTTCCTCCCTAGGCATATTCTTGTCCAACTAGGGTTTTAAACCAATCTTGTGCATCCAATAGGTGTATTTGTGTCATTGGATGATCAATTAGGTCATTTTCGTCCTCCCTAGGCTTATTCTTGTCCAATTAGGGTTTTTAACCAATCTTGTGCATCCAATAGGTGTGTTTGTGTCATTGGATGATAAATTAGGTCATTTTCGTCCTCCCTAGGCTTATTCTTGTCCAATTAGGGTTTTTAACCAATCTTGTGCATCCAATAGGTGTGTTTGTGTCATTGGATGATCAATTAGGTCATTTTCGTCCTCCCTGGGCTTATTCTTGTCCAATTAGGGTTTTTTACCAATCTTGTGCATCCAATAACTTTGGTTGTGTCATTGAATTAATATTTAGGTCATTTTCGTCCTCCCTAGGCATATTCTTGTCCAATTAGGGTTTTTAACCAATCTTGTGCATCCAATAGGTGTGTTTGTTTCATTGGATGATCAATTAGGTCATTTTCGTCCTCCCTAGGCTTATTCTTGTCCAATTAGGGTTTTTAACCAATCTTGTGCATCCAATAAGATCATTTGTGTCATTGGATGATCAATTAGGTCATTTTCGTCCTCCCTAGGCATGTTCTTGTCCAACTAGGGTTTTTAACCAATCTTGTGCATCCAATAGGTGTGTTTGTGTCATTGGATGATCAATTAGGTCATTTTCGTCCTCCCTAGGCTTATTCTTGTCCAATTAGGGTTTTTAACCAATCTTGTGCATCCAATAAGATTGTTTGTGTCATTGAATTAATATTTAGGACATTTTCGTCCTCCCAAGGTATATTCTTGTCCAATTAGGGTTTTTAACCAATCTTGTGCATCCAATAGGTGTGTTTGTGTCATTGGATGATCAATTAGGTCATTTTCGTCCTGCCTAGGCCTATTCTTGTCCAATTAGGGTTTTTAACCAATCTTGTGCATCCAATAAGTTCATTTGTGTCATTGGATTAACATTTAGGTCATTTTCGTCCTCCCTAGGCATATTCTTGTCCAATTAGGGTTTTTAACCAATCTTGTGCATCTAATAGGTGTGTTTGTGTCAATGGATGATCAATTAGGTCATTTTCGTCCTCCCTAGGCTTATTCTTGTCCAATTAGGGTTTTTTTTTACCAATCTTGTGCATCCAATAGGTGTGTTTGTGTCATTGGATGATCAATTAGGTCATTTTCTTCCTCCCTAGGCTTATTCTTGTCCAATTAGGGTTTTTAACCAATCTTGTGCATCCAATAGGTGTGTTTGTGTCATTGGATGATCAATTGGGTCATTTTCGTCTTCCCTAGGCATATTCTGGTCCAATTAGGGTTTTTAACCAATCTTGTGCATCCAATAGGTGTGTTTGTGTCATTGGATGATCAATTAGGTCATTTTCGTCCTCCCTAGGCTTATTCTTGTCCAATTAGGGTTTTTAACCAATCTTGTGCATCCAATAGGTGTGTTTGTGTCATTGGATGATCAATTAGGTCATTTTCGTCCTCCCTAGGCTTATTCTTGTCCAATTAGGGTTTTTAACCAATCTCGTGCATCCAATAAGTTCAATTGTGTCATTGGATTAACATTATGTCATTTTCGTCCTCCCTAGGCATATTCTTGTCCAATTAGGGTTTTTAACCAATCTTGTGCATCCAATATGTGTGTTTGTGTCATTGGATGATCAATTAGGTCATTTTCGTCCTCCCTAGGATTATTCTTGTCCAATTAGGGTTTTTAACCAATCTTGTGCATCCAATAAGTTCAATTGTGTCATTGGATTAACATTATGTCATTTTCGTCCTCCCTAGGCATATTCTTGTCAAATTAGGGATTTTAACCAATCTTGTGCATCCAATAGGTGTGTTTGTGTCATTGGATGATCAATTAGGTCACTTTCGTCCTCCCTAGGCTTATTCTTGTCCAATTAGGGTTTTTAACCGATCTTGTGCATCCAATAGGTGTGTTTGTGTCATTGGATGATCAATTAGGTCATTTTCATCCTCCCTAGGCATATTCTTGTCCAATTAGGGTTTTTAACCAATCTTGTGCATCCAATAGGTGTGTTTGTGTCATTGGATGATCAATTAGGTCATTTTCGTCCTCCCTAGGCTTATTCTTGTCCAATTAGGGTTTTTTAACCAATCTTGTGCATCCAATAGGTGTGTTTGTGTCATTGGATGATCAATTAGGTCATTTTCGTCTTCCCTAGACTTATTCTTGTCCAATTAGGGTTTTTAACCAATCTTGTACATCTAATAAGTTCATTTGTGTCATTGGATTAACATTTAGGTCATTTTCGTCCTCCCTAGGCATATTCTTGTCCAATTAGGGTTTTTAACCCATCTTGTGCATCCAATAGGTGTGTTTGTGTTATTGGATGATCAATTAGGTCATTTTCGTCCTCCCTAGGCTTATTCTTGTCCAATTAGGGTTTTTAACCAATCTTGTGCATCCAATAGGTGTGTTTGTGTCATTGGATGATAAATTAGGTCATTTTCGTCCTCCCTAGGCTTATTCATGTCCAATTAGGGTTTTTAACCAATCTTGTGCATCCAATAGGTGTGTTTGTGTCATTGGATGATCAATTAGGTCATTTTCGTCCTCCCTAGGCTTATTCATGTCCAATTAGGGTTTTTAACCAATCTTGTGCATCCAATAACTTTGTTTGTGTCATTAAATTAATATTTAGGTCATTTTCTACCTCCCTAGGCATATTCTTGTCCAATTAGGGTTTTTAACCAATCTTGTGCATCCAATAGGTGTGTTTGTGTCATTGGATGATCAATTAGGTCATTTTCGTCCTCCCTAGGCTTATTCTTGTCCAATTAGGGTTTTTAACCAATCTTGTGCATCCAATAGGTGTGTTTATGTCATTGGATGATCAATTAGGTCATTTTCGTCCTCCCTAGGCTTATTCTTGTCCAATTAGGGTTTTTAACCAATCTTGTGCATCCAATAACTTTGTTTGTGTCATTGAATTAATATTTAGGTAATTTTCCTCCTCCCTAGGCATATTCTTGTCCAATTAGGGTTTTTATCCAATCTTGTGCACCCAATAGGTTTGTTTGTGTCATTGGATGATCAATTAGGTCATTTTCGTCCTCCCTAGGCTTATTCTTGTCCAATTAGGGTTTTTAACCAATCTTGTGCATCCAATAAGTTCATTTGTGTCATTGGATTAACATTTAGGTCATTTTCGTCCTCCCTAGGCATATTCTTGTCCAATTAGGGTTTTTAACCAATCTTGTGCATCCAATAAGTTGAGTTGTGTCATTGGATTAACATTTAGGTCATTTTCGTCCTCCCTAGGCTTTTTCTTGTCCAATTAGGGTTTTTAACCAATCTTGTGCATCCAATAACTTTGTTAGTGTCATTGAATTAATATTTAGGTAATTTTCCTCCTCCCTAGGCATATTCTTGTCCAATTAGGGTTTTTAACCAATCTTGTGCATCCAATAGGTGTGTTTGTGTCATTGGATGATCAATTAGGTCATTTTCGTCCTCCCTAGGCTTATTCTTGTCCAATTAGGGTTTTTAACCAATCTTGTGCATCCAATAAGTTCATTTGTGTCATTGGATGATCAACTAGGTCATTTTCGACCTCCCTAGGCATGTTCTTGTCCAACTAGGGTTTTTAACCCATCTTGTGCATCCAATAGGTGAGTTTGTGTCATTGGATGAACAATTAGGTCATTTACGTCCTCCCTAGGCTTATTCTTGTCCAATTAGGGTTTTTAACCAATCTTGTGCATCCAATAAGTTGAGTTGTGTCATTGGATTAACATTTAGGTCATTTTCGTTCTCCCTAGGCTTATTCTTGTCCAATTAGGGTTTTTAACCAATCTTGTGCATCCAATAGGTGTGTTTGTGTCATTGGATGATCCATTAGGTCATTTTCGTCCTCCCTAGGCATATTCTTGTCCAATTAGGGTTTTTAACCAATCTTGTGCATCCAATAGGTGTGTTTGTGTCTTTGGATGATCAATTAGGTCATTTTCGTCCTCCCTAGGCTTATTCTTGTCCAATTAGGGTTTTTAACCAATCTTGTGCATCCAATAGGTGTGTTTGTGTCATTGAATGATCAATTATGTCATTTTCGTCCTCCCTAGGCATATTCTTGTCCAATTAGGGTTTTTAACCAATCTTGTGCATCCAATAAGTTTGTTTGTTTCATTGAATTAATATTTAGGTCATTTTCGTCCTCCCTAGGCATATTCTTGTCCAATTAGGGTTTTTAACCAATCTTGTGCATCCAATAGGTGTGTTTGTGTCATTGGATGATCAATTAGGTCATTTTCGTCCTCCCTAGGCATATTCTTGTCCAATTAGGGTTTTTTAACGAATCTTGCGCATCCAATAGGTGTGTTTGTGTCATTGGAGGATCAATTAGGTCATTTTCTTCCTGCCTAGGCTTATTCTTGTCCAATTAGGGTTTTTAACCAATCTTGTGCATCCAATAGGTGTGTTTGTGTCATTGGATGATCAATTAGGTCATTTTCGTCCTCCCTAGGCATATTCTTGTCCAATTAGGGTTTTTAACCAATCTTGTGCATCCAATAGGTGTGTTTATGTCATTGGATGATCAATTAGGTCATTTTCGTCCTCCCTAGGCTTATTCTTGTCCAATTAGGGTTTTTAACCAATCTTGTGCATCCAATAACTTTATTTGTGTCATTGAATTAATATTTAGGTCATTTTCGTCCTCCCTAGGCATATTCTTGTCCAATTAGGGTTTTTAACCAATCTTGTGCATCCAATAGGTGTGTTTGTGTCATTGGATGATAGGTCATTTTCGTCCTCGATAGGCTTATTCTTGTCCAATTAGGGTTTTTAACCAATCTTTTGCATCCAATAAGTTTGTTTGTGTCATTGAATTAATATTTAGTTCATTTTCGTCCTCCCTAGGCATATTCTTGTCCAATTAGGGTTTTTAACCAATCTTGTGCATCCAATAAGTTGAGTTGTGTCATTGGATTAACATTTAGGTCATTTTCATTCTCCCTAGGCTTATTCTTGTCGAATTAGGTTTTTAACCAATCTTGTGCATCCAATAAGTTCATTTGTGTAATTGGATTCACATTTAGGTCATTTTCGTCCTCCCTAGGCATATTCTTGTCCAATTAGGGTTTTTAACCAATCTTGTGCATCCAATAGGTGTGTTTGTGTCATTGAATTAATATTTAGGTCATTTTCGTCCTCCCTAGGCATATTCTTGCCCAATTAGGGTTTTTAACCGATCTTGTGCATTCAATAGGTGTGTTTGTGTCATTGGATGATCAATTAGGTCATTTTCGTCCTCCCTAGGCATATTCTTGTCCAATTAGGGTTTTTAACCAATCTTGTGCATCCAATAAGTTTGTTTGTGTCACTGAATTTTATTTAGGTCATTTTCGTCCTCCCTAGGCATATTCTTGTCCAATTAGGGTTTTTAAC
>JBBPBR010001437.1:96167-116827 GCA_037974775.1 Cicer pinnatifidum | reverse complement strand
AAAACCCTAATTGGACAAGAATATGCCTAGGGAGGGCGAAAATGACCTAATTGATCATTCAATGACACAAACAAAGTTATTGGATGCACAAGATTGGTTAAAAACCGTAATTGGACTAGAATAATCCTAGGAAGGACGAAAATGACCTAATTGATCATCCAATGACACAAACACACCTATTGGATGCAGAAGATTGGTTAAAAACCCTAATTGGACAAGAATATGCCTAGGGAGGACGAAAATGACCTAAATATTAATTCAATGACACAAACACACATATTGGATGCACAAATTGGTTAAAAACCCTAATTGGACAAGAATAAGCCTAGGGAGGACGAAAATGACCTAATTGATCATCCAATGACACAAACACACCTATTGGATGCACAAGATTGGTTAAAAACCCTAATTGGACAAGAATAAGCCTAGGGAGGACGAAAATGACCTAATTGATCATCCAATGACACAAACACACCTATTGGGAAGACGAAAATGACCTAATTGATCATCCAATGACACAAACACACCTATTGGATGTACAAGATTGGTTAAAAACCCTAATTGGACAAGAATATGCCTAGGGAGGACCAAAATTACCTAAATGTTAATCCAATGACACAAATGAACTTATTGGATGCACAAGATTGGTTAAAAACCCTAATTGGACAAGAATAAGCCTATGGAGGACGAAAATGACCTAATTGATCATCCAATGACACAAACACACCTATTGGATGCACAAGATTGGTTAAAAACCCTAATTGGACAAGAATAAGCCTAGGGAGGACGAAAATGACCTAATTGATCATCCAATGACACAAACACACCTATTGGATGCACAAGATTGGTTAAAAACCCTAATTGGACAAGAATATGCATAGGGAGAACCAAAATGACCTAAATATTAATTCAATGACACAAACAAAGTTATTGGATGCACAAGATTGGTTAAAAACCCTAATTTGACAAGAATAAGTCTAGGGAGGACGAAAATAACCTAATTGATCATCCAATGACACAAACACACCTATTGGATGCACAAGATTGGTTAAAAACCCTAATTGGACAAGAATAAGCCTAGGGAGGACGAAAATGACCTAATTGATCATCCAATGACACAAACAAACCTATTGGATGCACAAGATTGGTTAAAAACCCTAATTGGACAAGAATAAGCCTAGGGAGCACGAAAATGACCTAATTGATCATCCAATGACACAAACACACCTATTGGATGCACAAGATTGGTTAAAAACCCTAGTTGGACAAGAATATGCCTAGGGAGGACGAAAATGACCTAATTGATCATCCAATGACACCAATAAACTTATTGGATGCACAAGATTGGTTAAAAACCCTAATTGGACAAGAATAAGCCTAGGGAGGACGAAAATGACCTAATTGATCATCCAATGACACAAACACACCTATTGGATGCACAAGATTGGTTAAAAACCCTAATTGGACAAGAATATGCCTAGGGAGGACGAAAATGACCTAAATGTTAATCCAATGACACAAATGAACTTATTGGATGCACAAGATTGGTTAAAAACCCTAATTGGACAAGAATAAGCCTAGGAAGGACGAAAATGACCTAATTGATCATCCAATGACACAAACATACCTGTTGGAAGCACAAGATTGGTTAAAAACCCTAGTTGGACAAGAATATGCCTAGGGAGGACGAAAATGACATAATTGATCATCCAATGACACAAATGAACTTATTGGATGCACAAGATTGGTTAAAAACCCTAATTGGACAAGAATAAGCCTAGGGAGGACGAAAATGACCTAATTGATCATCCAATGACACAAACACACCTATTGGATGCACAAGATTGGTTAAAAACCCTAATTGGACAAGAATAAGCCTAGGGAGGACGAAAATGACCTAATTGATCATCCAATGACACAAACACACCTATTGGATGCACAAGATTGGTTAAAAACCCAAATTGGACAAGAATATGCCTAGGGAGGACGAAAATGACCTCATTGATCATCCAATGACACAAACACACCTATTGGATGCACAAGATTGGTTAAAAACCCTAATTGGACAAGAATAAGCCTAGGGAGAACGAAAATGACCTAAATGTTAATCCAATGACACAACTCAACTTATTGGATGCACAAGATTGGTTAAAAACCCTAATTGGACAAGAATAAGCCTAGGGAGGACGAAAATGACCTAATTGATCATCCAATGACACAAACACACCTATTGGATGCACAAGATTGGTTAAAAACCCTAATTGGACAAGAATAAGCCTAGGGAGGACGAAAATGACCTAATTGATCATCCAATGACACAAACAGACCTATTGGATGCACAAGATTGGTTAAAAACCCTAATTGGACAAGAATATGCCTATGGAGGACGAAAATGACCTAATTGATCATCCAATGACACAAACACACCTATTGGATGCACAAGATCGGTTAAAAACCCTAATTGGACAAGAATAAGCCTAGGGAGGACGAAAATGACCTAATTGATCATCCAATGACACAAACACACCTATTGGATGCACAAGATTGGTTTAAAACCCTAAATGGACAAGAATCTGCCTAGGGAGGACGAAAATAACCTAATTGATCATCCAATGACACAAACACACCTATTGGATGCACAAGATTGGTTAAAAACCCTAATTGGACAAGAATATGCCTAGAGAGGACGAAAATGACCTAATTGATCATCCAATGACACAAACACACCTATTGGATGCACAAGATTGGTTAAAAACCCTAGTTAGACAAGAACATGCCTAGGGAGGACGAAAATGACCTAATTGATCATCCAATGACACTAATGAACTTATTGGATGCACAAGATTGGTTAAAAACCCTAATTGGACAAGAATAAGCATAGGGAGAACGAAAATGACCTAAATGTTAATCCAATGACACAACTCAACTTATTGGATGCACAAAATTGGTTAAAAACCCTAATTGGACAAGAATAAGCCTAGGGAGGACAAAAATGACCTAATTGATCATCCAATGACACAAACACACCTATTGGATGCACAAGATTGGTTAAAAACCCTAATTGGACAAGAATATGCCTAGGGAGGACGAAAATGACCTAATTGATCATCCAATGACACAAACACACCTATTGGATGCACAAGATTGGTTAAAAACCCTAATTGGACAAGAATATGCCTAGGGAGGACGAAAATGACCTAAATGTTAATCCAATGACACAAATGAACTTATTGGATGCACAAGATTGGTTAAAAACCCTAATTGGACAAGAATAAGCCTAGGCAGGACGAAAATGACCTAATTGATCATCCAATGACACAAACACACCAATTGGATGCACAAGATTGGTTAAAAACCCTAATTGGACAAGAATAAGCCTAGGGAGGACGAAAATGACCTAATTGATCATCCAATGACACAAACACACCTATTGGATGCACAAGATTGGTTAAAAACCCTAATTGGACAAGAATATGCATAGGGAGGACCAAAATGACCTAATTGATCATCCAATGACACACACACACCTATTGGATGCACAACATTGGTTAAAAACCCTAATTGGACAAGAATAAGCTTAGGGAGGACGAAAATGACCTAATTGATCATCCAATGACACAAACACACCTATTGGATGCACAAGATTGGTTAAAAACCCTAATTGGACAAGAATAAGCTTAGGGAGGACGAAAATGACCTAATTGATCATCCAATGACACAAACTAATCTATTGGATGCACAAGATTGGTTAAAAACCCTAATTGGACAAGAATAAGCCTAGGGAGGACGAAAATGACCTAATTGATCATCCAATGACACAAACACACCTATTGGATGCACAAGATTGGTTAAAAACCCTAATTGGACAAGAATAAGCCTAGGGAGGACGAAAATGACCTAATTGATCATCCAATGACACAAACACACCTATTGGATGCACAAGATTGGTTTAAAACCCTAGTTGGACAAGAATATGCCTATGGAGGACGAAAATGACCAAATTTATCATCCAATGACACAAATGAACTTATTGGATGCACAAGATTGGTTAAAAACCCTAATTGGACAAGAATAAGCCTAGGGAGGACGAAAATGACCTAATTGATCATCCAATGACACAAACACACCTATTGGATGCACAAGATTGGTTAAAAACCCTAATTGGGCAAGTATAAGCCTAGGGAGGACGAAAATGACCTAATTGATCATCCAATGACACAAACACACCTACTGGATGCACAAGATTGGTTAAAAACCCTAATTGGACAAGAATAAGCCTAGGCAGGACGAAAATGACCTAATTGATCATCCAATGACACAAACACACCTATTGGATGCACAAGATTGGTTAAAAACCCTAATTGGACAAGAATAAGCCTAGGGAGGACGAAAATGACCTAATTGATCATCCAATGACACAAACACACCTATTGGATGCACAAGATTGGTTAAAAACCCTAATTGGACAAGAATAAGCCTAGGGAGGACGAAAATGACCTAATTGATCATCCAATGACACAAACACACCTATTAGATGCACAAGATTGGTTTAAAACCCTAGTTGGACAAGAATATGCCTAGGGAGGACGAAAATGACCTAGTTGATCATCCAATGACACCAATGAACTTATTGGATGCAAAAGATTGGTTAAAAACCCTAATTGGACAAGAATAAGCCTAGGGAGGACGAAAATGACGTAATTGATCATCCAATGACACAAACACACCTATTGGAAGCACAAGATTGGTTAAAAACCCTAATTGGACAAGAATATGCCTAGGGAGGATGAAAATGACCTAACTGTTAATCCAATGACACAAATGAACTTATTGGATGCACAAGATTCGTTAAAAACCCTAATTGGACAAGAATAAGCCTAGGGAGGGCGTAAATGACCTAATTGATCATCCAATGACACAAACACACCTATTGGATGCACAAGATTGGTTAAAAACCCTAATTGGACAAGAATATGCCTAGGGAGGACGTAAATGACCTAAATATTAATTCAATGACACAAACAAAGTTATTGGATGCACAAGATTGGTTAAAAACCCTAATTGAACAAGAATAAGCCTAGGGAGGACGTAAATGACCTAATTGATCATCCAATGACACAAACACACCTATTGGATGCACAAGATTGGTTAAAAACCCTAATTGGACAAGAATATGCCTAGGGAGTACGAAAATGACCTAAATATTAATTCAATGACACAAACAAAGTTATTGGATGCACAAGATTGGTTAAAAACCCTAATTGGACAAGAATAAGCCTAGGGAGGACGTAAATGACCTAATTGATCATCCAATGACACAAACACACCTATTGGATGCACAAGATTGGTTAAAAACCCTAATTGGACAAGAATATGCCTAGGGAGGACGAAAATGACCTAATTGATCATCCAATGACACAAACACACCTATTGGATGCACAAGATTGGTTAAAAACCCTAATTAGACAAGAATATGCCTAGGGAGGACGTAAATGACCTAATTGATCATCCAATGACACAAACACACCTATTGGATGCACAAGATTGGTTAAAAACCCTAATTGGACAAGAATATGCCTAGGGAGGACGAAAATGACCTAATTGATCATCCAATGACACAAACACACCTATTGGATGCACAAGATTGGTTAAAAACCCTAATTGGACAAGAATAAGCCTAGGGAAGACGAAAATGACCTAATTGATCATCCAATGCACAAACACACCTATTGGATGCACAAGATTGGTTAAAAACCCTAATTGGACAAGAATAAGCCTAGGGAGGATGAAAATGACCTAATTGATCATCTATTGCCACAAACACACCTATTGGATGCACAAGATTGGTTAAACACCTATTGGATGCACAAGATTGGTTAAAAACCCTAATTGGACAAGAATAAGCCTAGGGAGGACGAAAATAACCTAATTGATCATCCAATGACACAAACACGCCTATTGGATGCACAAGATTGGTTAAAACCCCTAATTGGACAAGAATAAGCCTAGGGAGGACGAAAATGACCTAATTGATCATCCATTACCACAAACACACCTATTGGATGCACAAGATTGGTTAAAAACCCTAATTGGACAAGAATATGCCTAGGGAGGACGAAAATGACCTAAATGTTAATCCAATGACACAAATGAACTTATTGGATGCACAAGATTGGTTAAAAACCCTAATTGGACAAGAATAAGCCTAGGGAGGACGAAAATAACCTAATTGATCATCCAATGACACAAACACACCTACTGGATGCACAAGATTGGTATAAAAACCCTAATTGGACAAGAATAAGCCTAGGGAGGACGAAAATGACCTAATTGATCATCCATTGCCACAAACACACCAATTGGATGCACAAGATTGGTTAAAAACACTAATTGGACAAGAATATGCCTAGGGAGGACGAAAATGACCTAAATATTAATTCAATGACACAACTCAACTTATTGGATGCACAAGATTGGTTAAAAACCCTAATTGGACAAGAATATGCCTAGGGAGGACGAAAATGACCTAAATGTTAATCCAATGACACAAATGAACTTATTGGATGCACAAGATTGGTTAAAAACCCTAATTGGACAAGAATAAGCCTAGGGAGGACGAAAATGACCTTAATGTTCATCCAATGACACAAATGAACTTATTGGATGCACAAGATTGGTTAAAAACCCTAATTGGACAAGAATATGCCTAGGGAGGACGAAAATGACCTAAATGTTAATCCAATGACACAAATGAACTTATTGGATGCACAAGATTGGTTAAAAACCCTAATTGGACAAGAATAAGCCTAGGGAGGACGAAAATGACTTAATTGATCTTCCAATGACACAAACACACCTATTGGATGCACAAGATTGGTTAAAAACCCTAATTGGACAAGAATATGCCTAGGGAGGACGAAAATGACCTAAATGTTAATCCAATGACACAAATGAACTTATTGGATGCACAAGATTGGTTAAAAACCCTAATTGGACAAGAATAAGCCTAGGGAGGATCAAAGTGACCTAATCGATCATCCTATGAGATAAACACACATATTGGATGCACAAGATTGGTTAAAAACCCTAATTGGACAAGAATATGCCTAGGGAGGACGAAAATGACCTAAATGTTAATCCAATAACACAAATGAACTTATTGGATGCATAAGATTGGTTAAAAACCCTAATTGGACAAGAATAAGCCTAGGGAGAACGAAAATGACCTAATTGATCATCCAATGACACAAACACACCTATTGGATGCACAAGATTGGTTAAAAACCCTAATTGGACAAGAATATGCCTAGGGAGGACGAAAATGACCTAAATGTTAATCCAATGACACAAATGAACTTATTGGATGCACAAGATTGGTTAAAAACCCTAATTGGACAAGAATAAGCCTAGGGAGGACGAAAATGACCTAAATGTTAATCCAATGAAACAACTCAACTTATTGGATGCACAAGATTGGTTAAAAACCCTAATTGGACAAGAATAAGCATAGGGAGGACGAAAATGACCTAATTGATCATCCAATGACACAAACACACCTATTGGATGCAGAAGATTGGTTAAAAACCCTAGTTGGACAAGAATATGCCTAGGGAGGACGAAAATGACCTAAATATTAATTCAATGAAACAAACAAACTTATTGGATGTACAAGATTGGTTTAAAACCCTAATTGGACAAGAATAAGCCTAGGGAGGACGAAAATGACCTAATTGATCATCCAATGACACAAACACACCTATTGGATGCACAAGATTGGTTAAAAACCCTAATTGGACAAGAATAAGCCTAGGGAGGACCATAATGACCTAATTGATCATCCAATGACACAAACACACCTATTGGAAGCACCAGATTTGTTAAAAACCCTTGTTGGACAAGAATATGCCTAGGGAGGACAAAAATGACCTAATTGATCATCCAATGACACAAACACAACTATTGGATGCACAAGATTGGTTAAAAACCCTAATTGGACAAGAATATGCCTTGGGAGGACGAAAATGACCTAAATATTAATTCAATGACACAAACAAACTTATTGGATGCACAAGATTGGTTAAAAACCCTAATTGGACAAGAATAAGCCTAGGGAGGACGAAAATGACCTAATTGATCATCCAATGACACAAACACACCTATTGGATGCACAAGATTGGTTAAAAACCCTAATTGGACAAGAATATGCCTTGGGAGGACGAAAATGACCTGAATATTAATTCAATGACACAAACAAACTTATTGGATTCACAAGATTGGTTAAAAACCGTAATTGGACAAGAATAAGCCTAGGGAGGACGAAAATGACCTAATTGATCATCCAATGACACAAACACACCTATTGGATGCACAAGATTGGTTAAAAACCCTAATTGGACAAGAATAAGCCTAGGGAGGACGAAAATGACCTAATTGATCATCCAATGACACAAACACACCTATTGGATGCACAAGATTGGTTAAAAACCCTAATTGGACAAGAATATGCCTAGGGAGGACGAAAATGACCTAATTGATCATCCAATGACACAAACACACCTATTGGATGCAGAAGATTGGTTAAAAACCCTAATTGGACAATAATATGCGTAGGGAGGACGAAAATGACCTAAATATTAATTCAATGACACAAACAAACTTATTGGATTCACAAGATTGGTTAAAAACCCTAATTGGGCAAGAATAGGCCTAGGGAGGACGAAAATGACCTAATTGATCATCCAATGACACAAACACACCTATTGGATGCACAAGATTGGTTAAAAACCCTAATTGGACAAGAATAAGCCTAGGGAGGACGAAAATGACCTAATTGATCATCCAATGACACAAACACACCTATTGGATGCACAAGATTGGTTAAAAACCCTAATTGGACAAGAATATGCCTAGGGAGGACGAAAATGACCTAATTGATCATCCAAAGACTCAAACACACCTATTGGATGCACAAGATTGGTTAAAAACCCTAATTGGACAAGAATAAGCCTAGGGAGGATGAAAATAACCTAATTGATCATCCAATGACACAAACACACCTATTGGATGCACAAGATTGATCTAAAACTCTAATTGGACAAGAATATGCCTAGGGAGGACGAAAATGACCTAAATGTTAATCCAATGACACAAATGAAAGTATTGGATGCACAAGATTGGTTAAAAACCCTAATTGGACAAGAATAAGCCTAGGGAGGACGAAAATAACCTAATTGATCATCCAATGACACAAACACACCTATTGGATGCACAAGATTGGTAAAAAACCCTAATTGGACAAGAATATGCCTAGGGAGGACGAAAATGACATAATGTTAATCCAATGACACAAATGAACTTATTGGATGCACAAGATTGGATAAAAACCCTAATTGGACAAGAAAAGCCTAGGGAGGATGAAAATAACCTAATTGATCATCCAATGACACAAACACACCTATTGGATGCACAAGATTGGTTAAAAACCCTAATTGGACAAGAATATGCCTAGGGAGGACGAAAATGACCTAAATGTTAATCCAATGACACAAATGAACTTATTGGATGCCCAAGATTGGTTAAAAACCCTAATTGGACAAGAATAAGCCTAGGGAGGACGAAAATGACCTAATTGATCATCCAATGACACAAACACACCTATTGGATGCACAAGATTGGTTAAAAACC
Source organism: Cicer pinnatifidum (assembly GCA_037974775.1). Lineage (NCBI taxonomy): Eukaryota > Viridiplantae > Streptophyta > Magnoliopsida > Fabales > Fabaceae > Cicer > Cicer pinnatifidum. The sequence continues at coordinate 107,143 of JBBPBR010001437.1, read as the reverse complement.
CTAATTGGACAAGAATAAGCCTAGGGAGGACGAAAATGACCTAATTGATCATCCAATGACACAAACACACCTGTTGGATGCACAAGATTGGTTAAAAACCCTAATTGGACAAGAATATCCCTAGGGAGGACGAAAATGACCTAAATATTAATTAAATGACACAAACAAACTTATTGGATGCACAAGATTGGTTAAAAAACCTAATTGGACAAGAATAAGCCTAGGGAGGACAAAAACGACCTAATTGATCATCCAATGACACAAACACACCTATTGGATGCACAAGATTGGTTAAAAACCCTAATTGGACAAGAATATGCCTAGGGAGGATTAAAATGACCTAAATATTAATTCAATGACACAAACAAACTTATTGGATGCACAAGATTGGTTAAAAACCCTAATTGGACAAGAATAAGCCTAGGGAGGACGAAAATGACCTATTTGAGCATCCAATGACACAAACACACCTATTGGATGCACAAGATTGGTTAAAAAACCTAATTGGACAAGAATATGCCAAGGGAGGACGAAAATGACCTAAATGTTAATCCAATGACACAAATGAACTTTATTGGATGCACAAGATTGGTTAAAAACCCTAATTGGACAAGAATAAGCCTAGGGAGGACGAAAATGACCTAATTGATCATCCAATGACACAAACACACATATTGGATGCACAAGATTGGTTAAAAACCCTAATTGGACAAGAATATGCCTAGGGAGGACGAAAATGACCTAAATGTTAATCCAATGACACAAATGAACTTATTGGATGCACAAGATTGGTTAAAAACCCTAATTGGACAAGAATAAGCCTTGGGAGGACGAAAATGACCTAATTGATCAACCAATGACACAAACACACCTATTGGATGCACAAGACTGGTTAAAAACCCTAATTGGACAAGAATATGTCTAGGGAGGACGAAAATGACCTAAATATTAATTCAATGACACAAACAAACTTATTGGATTTACAAGATTGGTTAAAAACCCTAATTGGACAAGAATAAGCCTAGGGAGGACGAAAATGACCTAAATGTTAATCCAATGACACAAACGCACCTATTGGATGCACAAGATTGGTTAAAAACCCTAATTGGACAAGAATAAGCCTAGGGAGGACGAAAATGACCTAATTGATCATCCAATGACACAAACACACCTATTGGATGCACAAGATTGGTTAAAAACCCTAATTGGACAAGAATAAGCCTAGGGAGGACGAAAATGACCTAATTGATCATCCAATGACACAAACACACTTATTGGATGCACAAGATTGGTAAAAAACCCTAATTGGACAAGAATAAGCCTAGGGAGGACGAAAATGACCTAATTGATCATCCAATGACACAAACACACCTATTGGATGCACAAGATTGGTTAAAAACCCTAATTGGACAAGAATAAGCCTAGGGAGGACAAAATGACCTAATTGATCATCCAATGACACAAACACACCTATTGGATGCACAAGATTGGTTAAAAACCCTAATTGGGCAAGAATATGCTTAGGGAGGACGAAAATGACCTAAATGTTAATCCAATGACACAAATGAACTTATTGGAGGCACAAGATTGGTTAGAAACCCTAATTGGACAAGAATAAGCCTAGGGAGGACGAAAATTACCTAAATGTGAATCCAATGACACAACTCAACTTATTGGATGCACAAGATTGGTAAAAAACCCTAATTGGACAAGAATAAGCCTAGGGAGGACGAAAATGACCTAATTGATCATCCAATGACACAAACACACCTATTGGATGCACAAGATTGGTTAAAAACCCTAATTGGACAAGAATAAGCCTAGGGAGGACGAAAATGACCTAATTGATCATCCAATGACACAAACACACCTATTAGATGCACAAGATTGGTTAAAAACCCTAATTGGACAAGAATATGCCTAGGGAGGACGAAAATGGCCTAATTGATCATCCAATGACACAAACACACCTATTGGATGCACAAGATTGGTTAAAAACCCTAATTGGACAAGAATATGCCTAGGGAGGACGAAAATGACCGAATTGATCATCCAATGACACAAACATACCTATTGGATGCACAAGATTGGTTAAAAACCCTAATTAAACAAGAATATGCCTAGGGAGGACGAAAATGACCAAATTGATCATCCAATGACACAAACATACCTATTAGATGCACAAGATTGGTTAAAAACCCTAATTAAACAAGAATATGCCTAGGGAGGACGAAAATTACCTAATTGATCATCTAATGACACAAACACACCAATTGGATGCACAAGATTGGTTAAAAACCCTAATTGGACAAGAATAAGCCTAGAGAGGACGAAAATTACCTAAATATTAATTCAATGACACAAACAAACTTATCGGATGCACAAGATTGGTTAAAAACCCTAATTGGACAAGAATATGCCTAGGGAGGACGAAAATGACCTAATTGATCCTCCAATGACACAGACACACCTATTGGATGCACAAGATTGGTTAAAAACCCTAATTGGACAAGAATAAGCCTAGGGAGGACGAAAATGACCTAATTGATCATCCAATGACACAAACACACCTATTGGATGCACAAGATTGGTTAAAAACCCTAATTGGACAAGAATATGCCTAGGGAGGACGAAAATGACCTAATTGATCATCCAATAACTCAAACACACCTATTGGATGCACAAGATTGGTTAAAAACCCTAATTGGACAAGAATATGCCTAGGGAGGACGAAAATGACCTAAATGTTAATCCAATGACACAAATGAACTTATTGGATGCACAAGATTGGTTAAAAACCCTAATTGGACAAGAATAAGCCTAGGGAGGACGAAAATGACCTAATTGATCATCCAATGACACAAACACACCTATTGGATGCACAAGATTGGTTAAAAACCCTAATTGGACAAGAATAAGCCTAGGGAGGACGAAAATGACCTAATTGATCATCCAATGACACAAACCCACCTATTGGATGCACAAGATTAGTTAAAAACCATAATTGGACAAGAATAAGCCTAGGGAGGACGAAAATAACCTAATTGATCATCCAATGCCACAAACACACCTATTGGATGCACAAGATTGGTTAAAAACCCTAATTGGACAAGAATAAGCCTAAGGAGGACGAAAATGACCTAATTGATCATCCAATGACACAAACACACCTATTGGATGCACAAGATTGGTTAAAAACCCTAATTGGACAAGAATAAGCCTAGGGAGGACGAAAATGACCTAATTGATCATCCAATGACACAAACACACCTATTGGATGCACAAGATTGGTTAAAAACCCTAATTGGACAAGAATAAGCCTAGGGAGGACGAAAATGACCTAATTGATCATCCAATGACACAAACACATCTATTGGAAGCACAAGATTGGTTAGAAACCCTAGTTGGACAAGAATATGCCTAGGGAGGACGAAAATGACCTAATTGATCATCCAATGACACAAATGAACTTATTGGATGCACAAGATTGCTTAAAAACCCTAATTGGACAAAAATAAGCATAGAAAGGACGAAAATGACCTAATTGATCATCCAATGACACAAACACACCTATTGGATGCACAAGATTGGTTAAAAACCCTAATTGGACAAGAATAAGCCTAGGGAGGACGAAAATGACCTAATTGATCATCCAATGACACAAACACACCTATTGGATGCACAAGATTGGTTAAAAACCCTAATTGGACAAGAATAAGCCTAGGGAGGACGAAAATGACCTAATTGATCATCCAATGACACAAACACACCTATTAGATGCACAAGATTGGTTAAAAACCCTAGTTTGACAAGAATATGCCTAGGGAGGACGAAAATGACCTAATTAATCATCCAATGACACAAATGAACCTATCGGATGCACAAGATTTGTTAAAAACCCTAATTGGACAAGAATAACCCTAAGGAGGACGAAAATGACCTAATTGATCATCCAATGACACAAACACACCTATTGGATGCACAAGATTTGGTAAAAACCCTAATTGGACAAGAATATGCCTAGGGAGGACGAAATTGACCTAAATTGATCATCCAATGACACAAACACACCTATTGGATGCACAAGATTGGTTAAAAACCCTAATTGGACAAGAATATGCCTAGGGAGGACGAAAATGACCTAAATGTTAATCCAATGACACAAATGAACTTATTGGATGCACAAGATTGGTTAAAAACCCTAATTGGACAAGAATAACCCTAGGGAGGATCAAGGTGACCTAATTGATCATCCAATGAGATAAACACACCTATTGGATGCACAAGATTGGTTAAAAACCCTAATTGGACAAGAATATGCCTATGGAGGACGAAAATGACCTAAATGTGAATCCAATGACACAAATGAACTTATTGGATGCACAAGATTGGATAAAAACATAATTCGACAAGACTAAGCCTAGGGAGAATGAAAATGACCTAAATGTTAATCCAATGACACAACTTAACTTATTGGATGCACAAGATTGGTTTAAAACCCTAATTGGACAAGAATAAGCCTAGGGAGGACGAAAATGACCTAATTGATCATCCAATGACACAAATGAACTTATTGGATGCACAAGATTTGTTAAAAGCCCTAATTGGACAAGAATAAGCCTAGGGAGGATGAAAATGACCTAATTGATCATCCAATGACACAAACACACCTATTGGATGCACAAGATTGGTTAAAAACCCTAATTGGACAAGAATATGCCTAGGGAGGACTAAAATGACCTAAATTGATCATCCAATGACACAAACACACCTATTGGATGCACAAGATTGGTTAAAAACCCTAATTGGACAAGAATATGCCTAGGGAGGACGAAAATGACCTAAATGTTAATCCAATGACACAAATGAACTTATTGGATGCACAAGATTGGTTAAAAACCCTAATTGGACAAGAATAAGCCTTGGGAGGACGAAAATGACCTAATTGATCATCCAATGACACAAGCACACCTATTGGATGCACAAGATTGGTTAAAAACCCTAATTGGACAAGAATATGCCTATGGAGGACGAAAATGACCTAAATATTAATTCAAAGACACAAACAAAGTTATTGGATGCACAAGATTGGTTAAAAACCCTAATTGGACAAGAATAAGCCTAGGGAGGACGAAAATGACCTAATTGATCATCCAATGACACAAACACACCTATTGGATGCACAAGATTGGTTAAAAACCCTAATTGGACAAGAATATGCCTAGGGAGGACGAAAATGACCTAAATGTTAATCCAATGACACAAATGAACTTATTGGATGCACAAGATTGGTTAAAAACCCTAATTGGACAAGAATAAGCCTAGGGAGGATCAAAGTGACCTAATTGATCATCAAATGACACAAACACACCTATTGGATGCACAAGATAGGTTAAAAACCCTAATTGGACAAGAATATGCCTAGGGAGGACGAAAATGACCTAATTGATCATCCAATGACACAAACATACCTATTGGATGCACAAGATTGGTTAAAAACCCTAATTGGACAAGAATAAGCCTAGGGAGGACGAAAATGACCTAATTGATCATCCAATGACACAAACACACCTATTGGATGCACAAGATTGGTTAAAAACCCTAATTGCACAAGAATATGCCTAAGGAGGACGAAAATGACCTAATTGATCATCCAATGACACAAACACACCTATTGGATGCACAAGATTGGTTAAAAACCCTAATTGGACAAGAATATGCCTAGGGAGGACGAAAATGACCTAAATGTTAATCCAATGACACAAATGAACTTTTTGGATGCACAAGATTGGTTAAAAACATTAATTGGACAAGAATAAGCCTAGGGAGGACGAAAATGACCTAATTGATCATCCAATGACACAAACACACCTATTGGATGCACAAGATTGGTTAAAAACCCTAATTGGACAAGAATATGCCTAGGGAGGACGAAAATGACCTAAATGTTAATCCAATGACACAAATGAACTTATTGGATGCACAAGATTGGTTAAAATCCCTAATTGGACAAGAATAAGCCTAGGGGGGACGAAAATGACCTAATTGATCATCCAATGACACATTTACACCTATTGGATGCACAAGATTGGTTAAAACCCCTAATTGGACAAGAATATGCCTAGGGAGGACGAAAATGACCTAATTGATCATCCAATGACACAAACACACCTATTGGATGCACAAGATTGGTTAAAAACCCTAATTGGACAAGAATATGCCTAGGGAGGACGAAAATTACCTAAATATTAATTCAACGACATAAACAAAGTTGTTGGATGCACAAGATTGGTTAAAAACCCTAATTGGACAAGAATAAGCCTAGGGAGGACGAAAATGACCTAATTGATCATCCAATGACACAAACACACCTATTGGATGCACAAGATTGGTTAAAAACCCTAATTGGACAAGAATAAGCCTAGGGAGGACGAAAATGACCTAATTGATCATCCAATGACACAAACACACCTATTGGATGCACAAGATTGGTTTAAAACCCTAGTTGGACAAGAATATGCCTATGGAGGACGAAAATGACCAAATTTATCATCCAATGACACAAATGAACTTATTGGATGCACAAGATTGGTTAAAAACCCTAATTGGACAAGAATAAGCCTAGGGAGGACGAAAATGACCTAATTGATCATCCAATGACACAAACACACCTATTGGATGCACAAGATTGGTTAAAAACCCTAATTGCACAAGAATAAGTCGAGGGAGGACGAAAATGACCTAATTGATCATCCAATGACACAAACACACCAATTGGATGCACAAGATTGGTTAAAAACCCTAATTGGACAAGAATAAGCCTAGGGAGGACGAAAATGACCTAATTGATCATCCATTGCCACAAACACACCTAATGGATGCACAAGATTGGTTAAAAACCCTAATTGGACAAGAATATGCCTAGGATGGAAGAAAATGACCTAATTGGTCATCCAATGACACAAACACACCTATTGGATGCACAAGATTGGTTAAAAACCCTAATTGGACAAGAATAAGCCTAGGAAGGACGAAAATAACCTAATTGATCATCCAATGACACAAACACACCTATTGGATGCACAAGACTGGTTAAAAACCCTAATTGGACAAGAATATGCCTAGGAAGGACGAAAATGACCTAAATATTAATTCAATGACACAACTCAACTTATTGGATGCACAAGATTGGTTAAAAACCCTAATTGGATAAGAATATGCCTAGGGAGGACGAAAATGAGCTAAATGTTAATCCAATGACACAAATGAACTTATTGGATGCACAAGATTGGTTAAAAACCCTAATTGGACAAGAATAAGCCTAGGGAGGACGAAAATGACCTAAATGTTAATCCAATGACACAAATGAACATATTGGATGCACAAGATTGGTTAAAAACCCTAATTTGATAAGAATAAGCCTAGGGAGGACGAAAATGACCTAAATGTTAATCCAATGACACAACTCAACTTATTGGATGCACAAGATTGGTTAAAAACCCTAATTGGACAAGAATAAGCCTAGGGAGGACGAAAATGACCTAATTGATCATCCAATGACACAAACACACCTATTGGATGCACAAGATTGGTTAAAAACCCTAATTGGACAAGAATATGCCTAGGGAGGACGAAAATGACCTAATTGATCATCCAATGACACAAACACACCAATTGGATGCACAAGATAAGTTAAAAACCCTAATTGGACAAGAATAAGCCTAGGGAGGACGAAAATAACCTAATTGATCATCCAATGACACAAATACACCTATTGGATGCACAAGATTGGTTAAAAACCCTAATTGGACAAGAATAAGCCTAGCGAGGACGAAAATGACCTAATTGATCATCCAATGACACAAGCACACCTATTGGATGCACAAGATTGGTTAAAAACCCTAATTGGACAAGAATATGCCTAGTGAGGACGAAAATGACCTAAATATTAATTCATTGAAACAACTCAACTTATTGGATGCACAAGATTGGTTAAAAACCCTAATATGACAAGAATAAGCCTAGGGAGGACGAAAATGACCTAATTGATCATCCAATGACACAAACACACTAATTGGATGTACAAGATTGGTTAAAAATCCTAATTGGACAAGAATATGCCTAGGGAGGACGAAAATGACCTAAATATTAATTCAATGACACAAACAAACTTATCGGATGCACAAGATTGGTTAAAAACCCTAATTGGACAAGAATAAGCCTAGGGAGGACGAAAATGACCTAATTGATCATCCAATGACACAAACACACCTATTGGATGCACAAGATTGGTTAAAAACCCTAATTGGACAAGAATAAGCCTAGGGAGGACGAAATTGACCTAATTGATCATCCAATGACACAAACACACCTATTAGATGCACAAGATTGGTTAAAAACCCTAGTTGGACAATAATATGCCTAGGGAGGACGAAAATGACCTAATTGATCATCCAATGACACAAATACACCTATTGGATGCACAAGATTGGTTAAAAACCCTAATTGGACAAGAATATTCCTAGGGAGGACGAAAATGACCTAAATTGATCATCCAATGACACAAACACACCTATTGGATGCACAAGATTGGTAAAAAACCCTAATTGGACAAGAATATGCCTAGGGAGGACGAAAATGACCTAAATGTTAATCCAATGACACAAATGAACTTATTGGATGCACAAGATTGGTTAAAAACCCTAATTGGACAAGAATAAGCCTAGGGAGGATCAAAGTGACCTAATTGATCATCCAATGACACAAACACACCTATTGGATGCACAAGATTGGTTAAAAACCCTAATTGGACAAGAATATGCCTAGGGAGGACGAAAATGACCTAAATGTTAATCCAATGATACAAATGAACTTATTGGATGCACAAAATTGGTTAAAAAACCCTAAGTAGACAAGAATAAGCGTAGGAAGGACGAAAATGACCTAAATGATCATCCAATGACACAAACACACCTATTGGATGCACAAGATTGGTTAAAAACCCTAATTGGACAAGAATATGCCTAGGGAGGAAGAAAATGACCTAAATGTTAATCCAATGACACAAATGAACTTATTGGATGCACAAGATTGGTTAAAATCCCTAATGGGACAAGAATAAGCCTAGGAAGGACGAAAATGACCTAATTGATCATCCAATGACACAAACACACCTATTGGATGCACAAGATTGGTTAAAAACCCTAATTGGACAAGAATATGCCTAGGGAGGACGAAAATGACCTAAATGTTAATCCAATGACACAAATGAACTTATTGGATGCAGAAGATTGGTTAAAAACCCTAATTAGACAAGAATAAGCCTCGGAAGGACGAAAATGACCTAATTGATCATCCAATGACACAAACACACCTATTGGATGCACAAGATTGGTTAAAAACCCTAATTGGACAAGAATATGCCTAGGGAGGACGAAAATGACCTAAATATTAATACAATGAAACAAACAAAGTTATTGGATGCACAAGATTGGTTAAAAACCCTAATTGGACAAGAATAAGCCTAGGGAGGACGAAAATGACCTAATTGATCATCCAATGACACAAACACACCTATTGGATGCACAAGATTGGTTAAAAACCCTAATTGGACAAGAATAAGCCTAGGGAGGACGAAAATGACCTAATTGATCATCCAATGACACAAACACACCTATTGGATGCACAAGATTGGTTAAAAACCCTAATTGGACAAGAATATGCCTAGGGAGGACGAAAATGACCTAAATGTTAATCCAATGACACAAATGAACTTATTGGATGCACAAGATTGGTTAAAAACCTAATTCGACAAAAATAAGCCTAGGGAGAATGAAAATGACCTAAATATTAATCCAATGACACAACTCAACTTATTGGATGCACAAGATTGGTTAAAAACCCTAATTGGACAAGAATAACCCTAGGGAGGACGAAAATGACCTAATTGATCATCCAATGACACAAACACACCTATTGGATGCACAAGATTGGTTAAAAACCCTAATTGGACAAGAATAAGCCTAGGGAGGACGAAAATGACCTAATTGATCATCCAATGACACAAACACACCTATTTGATGGACAAGATTGGTTAAAAACCCTAATTGGACAAGAATAAGCCTAGGGAGGACGAAAATGACCTAATTGATCATCCAATGACACAAACACACCTATTAGATGCACAAGATTGGTTAAAAACCCTAATTGGACAAGAATATGCCTAGGGAGGAGGAAAATGACCTAAATATTAATTCAATGACACAAACAAAGTTATTGGATGCACAAGATTGGTTAAAAACCCAAATTGGACAAGAATAACCCTAGGGAGGACGAAAATGACCTAATTGATCATCCAATGGCACAAACACACCTATTGGATGCACAAGATTGGTTAAAAATCCTAATTGGGCAAGAATAAGCCTAGGGAGGACGAAAATGACCTAATTGATCATCCAATGACACAAATGAACTTATTGGATGCACAAGATTGGTTAAAAACCCTAATTGGACAAGAATAAGCCTAGGGAGGACGAAAATGACCTAATTGATCATCCAATGACACAAACACACCTATTGGATGCACAAGATTGGTTAAAAACCCTAATTGGACAAGAATAAGCCTAGGGAGGACGAAAATGACCTAATTGATCATCCAATGACACAAACACACCTATTGGATGCACAAGATTGGTTAAAAACCCTAATTGGATAAGAATATGCCTAAGGAGGACGAAAATGACCTAAATATTAATTCAATGACATAAACAAACTTATTGGATGAACAAAATTGGTTAAAAACCCTAATTGGACAAGAATATGCCTAGGGAGGACGACAATGACCTAATTGATCATCCAATGACACAAACACACCTATTGGATGCACAAAATTGGTTAAAAACCCTAATTGGACAAGAATATGCCTAGGGAGGACGAAAATGACCTAAATATTAGTTCAATGAAACAAACAAACTTAT